>APFE031180543.1:24285-56667 GCA_000404065.3 Pinus taeda | reverse complement strand
CTCAGGTCCTACGTTTGGGTAGTTCCTCAAGGGTCCAAACCCTTCTTCACATCCCTTCCGCTCCTTTGTCCTGCAAAAACAACAATTCCAAAGAATGCAACAGTATATGGACAACGATTTATGTAAAAATCATCTTTATGTTATACAAGAAAGGAGTTAGTTATAAACTTTTAGACATCCATTCATACATGAAATTCAAACATGAAGATCATTAACATAAATAAAGAAGCGTATTGGGAACAAGACGCGTTTCCTTATTAGACAAATAGAATAGTACAAAAAAGAGCAATATCACCTGAAGCACTTCTGCAGGCTCAAAGCTCAGCCTCCTTCTGGATTCGTCCCGCCTCAAGCCTCTAGTAGGTCTCCTTCCAATACTCACTCCAAGATGTCATAACAAAGGGATGAACATCCAATCACAAGGAAACAAGGGTTTCCTGTACAAAATGGGGGAAGTGCAGAAGGCACAAGGGTCTTCAGGCCTGATCAGGGGGAAATATCAGTATAATAACCTTTCTCTATACTCTCTCCTCCTTTAGGCCTTCCCTTTGGTGTCATTTTATACCAATTCCAAAGTAGTTTTTTAGTTAGGAATTGGTTGGGGACAATTGAGGCCACGGGCACTAACAGGTGATCAGCAGGTAAAACCCGCGATCTCCACCCAAAAATAAGGAGTTTTATAATTTTTTAAGTGTTTTAATACATATACGCGGGTTGGGTATATATGAACCCGCGTATACACGAGTTTAACTCAGGGCAATGTCGTGTACAGGGAATAAAACATTGTTTTTTAGATTTTGGACCAGGTCTAGAAGGAGGGGTTGCCCTAGGCCATGAATGCAGCATCACAAACCATAATAGTGATATTTGGAGCTATAACAGAGTTCCTATTTAATTTGATAATTCACATAAATGCTAATGGGACCTTGGTTCACAGGTGGGATATATGGAGTATTAATGCAAAGGTGTAATTTATATCATTTGACATATACTAAACCTGCTTCACATGTATGACGTGATATTCAAATATGTACAACATCTAATGTTCAGGAAAAATCAAAATCCCCATAGGATTCAAAACAATTTCATAAGATTCTAGCACCACTATGTTCATAATGTACATTCAAACTAGATAAACAACTTGATATGCAAGTTAAAAACTAGTATCCTAAGTTCAATGGAGATGACCCTAATAATAAAAAATGTAGATATGAATGGAAATTTAATTCTTCAACTAAAGGAAATTTGTCGTCTACTAATTAACCAATACTTCTCCTTGCAAGCTTCACAACGCATTTGACCCATCTATAAGGCCACTCCTATTTTGGATAATATTTCAACCTTTGAATTTAATTCTCTGTGAATGTAATCAAATGATATAACCCTAAAGATTCTCTATAGATCCATAACTCTAATCATCCCTTGATCCAATAAAGAAGTGTTTAAGGAAGTATAACCTTTCTACCAATTTATAACAATCTTTGAATCCCCTATCACTTGTGAGTTTAGATTGTAGAAGTAACACAATTAAAATGGCTAATATAAATGACTGCTTCATAGTATTGTAGTGCTTATTAGGTATTTGTATTTTTGTTCTTAGACTAAATTAGTCATTCACATTAGTCATTTTTAATTGTACTACTTATTAGCTAGTCGTGTATTTTAACTTGGGACTAAATTAGTCATTTGTGTTATTCATTTTTAGTTGGGTACTTAGGAATTTTCATTTTTGATAGTATTTTACTTAGAAAATTCGTGGTTACTAACTTTTCTGGTCACCTAATCACTAATTTCTCATTTTCTACTAGTGCACTTTCCACCCAACCTATTGTAGTGGCTATAACCACCCTCCAAAATTTTTCCTTAGCTTTGTTTTGGAGTCTCCCTACCAACCTTTCACAATAGCATGTCTTGCCTTGTCAAGTACACAAGCTTCAGTGATTTTCTTGCAGAATGATAGCCTATCCATCAAAGCTTGGTGCATCCCCCTTACTAGTTTTTTCTCTGGACTTGGTCCAGCTACAGGCTGAACAAATCCCTCAAGAAATATCACAATTCTGGAGTGCAACCAACCTTCGCTCCAGAAATTGCGCAATTTTGTTTGGCAACCTACTGGGCTCCCAAATTGGACAAATATGTCTGTCACTATTCACTGGAAAAATTGTGCAATTCCTCCTAGAAAGGCTGCTCATCTTAGAAATTGTGCAATTCTGGGCAGTAGTTAGCTACTCTACCCAAAAATTTCACAATCCCTCTAGGCAACCAACCCAGCTCCCTCCAAGAAATGTGCATTGTTTCCCCTCATATGATCAGACTGTTGCATGTGCAGTTGGGTTGATCGATTCCCTCTTGGAACAAGCAAAACTAATTTGCATGCATGGATTTCTTCCCCTTAGGAAGAATGCAAAGGCATCCCTTGATTTAGGGATCTATTTTGAGCAGCTGGAGGTTACATGCAAGGATCATTTCAGAAACCTCCCGTCAAATATTGCTTTTTCTAGAATTGTGGCATATGTGTCACAACCTTGATTTTATCAAAACTCATCAACCAGACACTGTAGAGCTCATTCCTCACATCAACCTTGTAGCTCTAACATCCCACATTGCATCTAGGATTTGTCGGCACATTCTGCTCAGCTGTCTTAGGGTAAGCCTGCCTTTAATGTCTTACATTATGTTTCTGTTGCTTTTTGTTTTTTGCTTTGTGTGAGTGTATGTCTGCTTGATTTAAGTTAGCGCTTGTTGTTGTTTTGATGTGTGTTATCTTGTATAACCATCATTTCAATTATAGTTTTCATCTCACTATTGTCACATGTATGACACTGTTTTGCATGGAAGATCGTCGTTGTGGTGACTCGCTTCACACACATGCATGATTTCTTGTTTTCTAAATCTTGCACTTGCTATTTTCATGGATGATCATTCACTCTTGTTTTCTATCATCTCAACATGCATTCAAACTTCTCATGTTTTCAATCACCTATCGAACGAATTGGGTTGCTTTGGCCCAGACCGTGCCTTGCCTAGCTAGCACTATGCATTTCCAGAAGTGAAGGCTTTTCCTACCCTCTAGAAATTCTGCAAGTCTAGCCCAGCACTAACCTCTAGGCTTGCATTGCGCAATTCTTAGAGGCAGTGTCCTGCTGGCCCTAGAAACTACACAATGCAGTTTGCTGGTTTCATGTCACTGCTCACTAAAATTACACATTTCACAGCTACAGTAGTCAGTCAGCCTCCTGACAACCCAGACTATGCCTTGTGTAGTTCTAGTAATCAGTCTCCTAACCTCCCTGCGAAAATTACACAACCTTCACGATCAATCACATAGGTATGTTGCAAGTTAGTTCTCAAGTTCATTTTGGTTTTTGACCGAAAAATTTCTTTCCATGAGTGTTGCTATGTCTCTAGGTATCGTAGGTGTTCATCTACGTCTTAGTAGCACAAGTACAATGGTTTCCAGGAGAGAAGAGTCCAAGACACCATTCAGAGAAAACTTGGGGATGTTGTCAGTCAAGTTTCTATGAACTTGCATACCCACGAAGACATCAAGTTGTTCATAGACAAGGACATCAAGATAAGATGGCAAAAGCATCACAACAAGAAGAACCATCAACAATAGTTGAAGGCCACATAGCTACATGCAATTAAAGCAAGAAGAAGGTTGTTGACAACACAGAGGCAGAAAAAAGTTGCAAGCTCAAGCAGATCCACTTGTGATGAAAGAAACTTTAGAGATCCAGGCTATGAGGTGATGGCACAACATGAAGATCATGTGAAGGCAGAGAAAGGAACAAAGAAGGAGTTGCATGTGCTAAAGGAGAAACTTGAGGAAGAATAGGAGCTGAAAAGACAATAGAATGAGTTACAACAGGAATAGGTACAACAGGAGATGCAACATGCACAGATGGATGAAACTGTGCCCGAACAAGTTATAGATCCATCCCAGTAGCTTGCACTGAGTAGAAAAGTTAAGCAGTGATGTTGATCACATGTAGGAAAATTTAGCAACATGCATGTCATTATGTAGACACATGCGATCCCACCCATTTGACCGACTCATCGAAGCAAAGACAAGAAGCAAGTTGAACTGTATTTTGACGAGTTGATGTGCATGACCACTAGCACATGCTTGGAGAGCACCATAGACACTATGCATCAACATGTTGCTAGTCTGGTTGCACCCAGGATGGCCATGTGCATGCCATTAGATGAGTTGGATGGAGGAGCCATATCACTATACCCACACACAATGGAGGAAAGAGTTTTATTCAACAATATGTCACCATTGAGCATAGAGACACCATCATAGATGACCAAGCTTAGCATCAGTTCGCCACCATCGACCATATAATATGATTAATAATAATATTACTATTTATAAGGGTAAAGGTAAATAAATATCAATATATTAATATTGTGATAATGATATTATCAAATAATATATTATATATAATACTTATATTATAAATAATATAAGTAGATAATAGTAATATTTACCATCTTACTTAGATTATTCTCATCCTAATCTAATGGTAAATATTGATACTATTAAAATTTAGGGTAAGTATATATTAAAGAATAAATAAAGAGATTGAGAATATAGATTTTTAAAAAATTACCAATTTATTCTAATAAGTAATACTCATCCTAATAGAATGGTAAATAGTAAGATTATATAATGTTTTAAATATCTTAATAAAATAATAATGGGTATATGGATTTTTATTATTTAAATAAATAATATTATATATTATTATATAAGGGGGAAAGGAATAATAATATTTTTTAATTAGCGGAGATAAATAATTAAATAAGTAGAATAATAGAAATATTTTTACATTTTATTCTAATATAGTAATAATATTAAAATAATAATAATAAATTAAAAGAAGAAAAATATATAGATAAGTAAATATAGTAATAAAATAATAATTAAATCGGGGTTTTTACCATTCTTATTTATTTATATAAATAATTAGTAATATTAATTTATAAGGGTAGGGAAAATGGATAAATAAAATATTTAAATGAATTTGGATCCCTCCCCCTGGGGACTGGTCAAACCTAGCAGTTAGAGGTCCGATTAGCCGTTAATCAGTTAGTTTTAGCTATTGGAATGGCCTGCTGTCCTTATTTATTGCATTGCTCACATTGGATATTCAACTTGTCCTGATGATGAACCACACTGGTTGGTTCGAAACGTGTCGACAAATTATTTTTTATGTGATTTTGTCGAAATCATTCTCTCAACAAGATTATGGATCACAAAAATCTAAATTCCTTAATTACATCACAAGGATATCAAATAGTTGGTCTCACCAAAGTGGTTCGAGTGTTAATGATGTCTTTCGTGGCTTGCTAAAGCCATTTTGTCTCACATGTGTACATGTGCATTGTAATGTAACGTCTTGTCAAGTGTAAGTTCAAGTGTCGATAGTTGGATGTAACAATCATAGAGAAGATGAAGAGTCATGAGGGTAGATGAACTGTCACAAAGAGGAATGTCAAAGGCCAACCCACCCTTTAGTATAAATAGTCCCTCATAACTCATTATATAGGCTTTTGGTAAGCCAAGTTTCAATAGGAATATCTTAGAGAAAGCTTGGATAGTATTGTAACGAGCCTTGGCTTCTCCACTACGCAGAGCTAGTACATCTCTTTGGAGGAGCAGGCGGTTGTGGCTATAACATTACACTATTGGAACTAGTGGTTGGACATGGATGTATTGTATCAATGGAACTTACACTTCTTAATATAATAGAGCCAAAACGTTTCATGCATATATTTATTGTATTCCAACTATCTTTTTAGGATAAATGACATATGTAATTGTTTTCTTACGCATGCATGTATGGACTATTTTGTATAAGTATGTATGAATATTTCTGAAATGTGCTATTGGTTTAACCATCACTTTGGATTTCTTGCTAACTTTCTTTCAACCCTTTAATGCATCTTCACTTGTGTGTTCCCTTCGAAGTTGTGTACTATTACAGGTTTCCAAGGGGCGCACTCACCTCACCCTCAATGTGTTATAACCTCTCATGCACCTTCCTTGACTTACTGCAGCTATCACACCCTTGCTACCAACAGGGACATCTTAATTGCCTTTGTACAAAACCATGACCAAGGAATTACCGTACGACCCACTGTTGGGACTCCTACACCAAATAGCTTGAGGTCTAATTGGGACTTCTTACTGGGGAGATCCCCTAACATGTTGGCAAGTCCAACACCATCAACATTTCTAGCACAAGAAGGAGGGCCTGATGATAAGGTGAGCCCTTGTCATCTATTTTTAATTTTCCCACATCTATCATGGAGTTTGTTATAGTTTTCCCTCTGAAATGTTTGTCCAACAGACGTATCTTTCACATCAAGAGGGAGTTTTGTGATCGCCTGTCACAAATCACATATCATGGTGAAGGTGAAGTGGCCTTACTGAGCACTTAGATGACTTCCATTCTCTCATGGAGGGGATGGAATATTTTAATCAAACATACATAGGTTTTTCACTACTCGCACAGCCACTTCGCGACCTATTGTGGCCAGCAACAACCCCCCTTTTTATTTAGTTTTAGTAATAAAGCTAAATAAATGGGGATCCTTCTAAAAAAATAAAAACTAGCACTTATGTTTTCCTTTGAATAAAACATGCTATCATAAACTTAGGAAAACACCTTCTAAACCCAAAAAATGTAAGTTTTTATAATAAGTTCCGAATAAAGTCGTTCCCTTAACAATAAAACATGGCATCGCAAAGGATAATGGAGGACATCATATAACCAAACTTCTAAAATTAAGAAAATGTGATGCGAGATCACACACCTTAAAAACCCATCGTGCATTGCAGCTTTCATGCGCCACAAATATCACCTAAGGTAAAATATCTTGATCCAGTGATATGCAATAATACATCTCGCAAATCGCATCTCGCAGACGCAAAAGGTGATAAATGATTGTTGATAAAACAGATTAGCGATATTGCAATCTGCGATATTGTGAAACAGATCGCAAAATCTCTTTATCATAGATCTGTAGGGCTCATCGTTCAATAAAAGTTTTTTTTATCATAATTTGATACCAAGTCATGGGCACTAGTGGCAATTTAATGGTTAGTTGATGGTAATTTATGAGATAAGATTTAAAGCTGACCGTTATTTCACGTAGGGTGGTATATTTGATATGATTTCAAACTTAAAGATCTTTCCCATCACTTTATCTCTTTCCTTACTTGTAAATTCCCAGGAGCGACAAGAAAAGTAATATACACAGCAATGTGTAGAACATAATGGGAGAGAAGGGAAAGGCTCTAATTGCAGAGGACAAAGAGATGACGCCCTTATACACAGACACCACCTATAACAAATATGCTGGCATAAATACTTGGGAAGGCATGTACAGTCTGCTCGAAGAAGAAAAGTCGAGAGTTATGGAGGTTAAAGTAACAGTAGACTCACATGGGTCATCTGAAGCATCAATCACTAAACTTGCATGTTCGTTCTTGCATCGAATAGAGATAAGGTCGAAGATTCTTCCATACACAGACATGGTCAAATGGGTACTGGACAATGCCGATATAACAGATAGACAATTCAAGACTCGAGGCCAAGACCTCATTGGGTCATTCACTGCACAAGAATTAAGGCTTATGTATCATTTACCAGAACCGCAAGCAACCTACAACAAGCAATTTGTAGAAACGTTTGCCAAGGAAAATGAAGATTTGGCAGAGTGTATCGAGAACTAGTCGGTAAGGAAAAACCATTAAAGAAAGGGCAAAGCGTGCTAACTAAGGCCCATCAAGACTAGGCAAGAGGCCAAAATAGCACCTGGGAAGCCCGGATCAGAAAAATGAAGTAGTTTCTGATGCGCGATTAGTGCTAATTGCTCATTGTTGGGCAAAACCCCTAAAAAAGGAAAGCCCCTGAGCGTTCGATCGCATGTAAGTTGGAAAACCATGAGGAAAAGAGCTAAAGGCTAAAGGTGGGACCCACGCCCCAAAACCAACGGTATTTATCAGGTGCACCCTTAGGCGGTAAGCAGCTTTGGCCAAAATCTAGCGATTCCATTCAGCACCTGATGCATGAAAGCAGAAGAAGTAGCTACAACGACAAACAATGTAATTGACTGTGTCAATGAAAACCTGCACATAGCAAATCTCATTTCAGAGACCACACCAAGATTTCTCCCAAAGGCACAACAACTGCAGATAAGCTGGAGACAAAAAGCTGAGGAAAGGGCAGTGTCCATCAAGAAGTTAACCAAGTTAAATTAGGAAACTTACTGGCAGTACTTGGTTAAACCGCATAGTCAATGCATGACTATCAAATTCCTTATGAACTCTGGCGAGAAGATAGTGCCAGCAGTTGCCAATTTTTTTTTCACAGGGCAACTAAAATCGAAGGTCAGCCAACTGACACTCCTCAAGCATATGTTGAATGCTTGCGACCACAAGGAACAGATTCATAGATATTTAATTTCTAGATTCAGTTTTAGTTTTAGTTTTGATTTATTTTTTCCTTAGATGAGGACGGTCATTTAAACCTCCTCCTATATTTTTGTAATAAACTATTTTTAGTATTTAGGAAGTAGTATTTCAACCCCTCTCATGCATTTAGAGAAGGGTCCTGAAATTTGTCAAAAACATTTCCTCAGAACATGCACTTCTGCACCCTCAGACGAGGTTTTGATGAATGAATGGAACAAGATTTATTGATATTCTTGTTTAATGCTTACTACTGAAATGCACTTTTGCACTCTTAGTAGATGTTGAATTAGGAAGAGATAAATCTATATTGCTGAAGCTAATGAGTAGGACTTGTTATCAATGGTACTTTTATCTCTTAACAATTTCTGCTTATGTGTCTAAGTAATATTTTATGCTCAGTTATTTATTTATGAAAGCTTGAATGTTGTGTTATCGATTGGCACTTTTGTACGGTGATGAGTATTTTGTTTATGTTGAATATGTGGATGACTTATTATGCGATATGCTTCTTACAATTGTTTCGGCTAAATTTTTATACGAAACAATTCATTTTTATTGAATTTTTTTTCTTATAATGATTGAATGATCTTTATTACCAATTGCTTTTTGAAATTATTTTAGATCGCATAAGTAAAAAGTTGAATCCTAGGTTAGTTTTAGACTTAAATATTTATGTTCATTAGAATACAATTGCATTTCTAAATTAGGCTTAGATTAAAAGCATTTTGCTTAGAAATCTTTAGAAAACAGAAATATTAATCAACACACACAAATTGAGAAACTGGTCCCATTATCCCCAGTCGGACCCACCATCCCAAACAGAAAAGGAACTTCTTTCAAGATCCGGACCAGGTGGGTATCCCCCTTGTTGTAGACTCGATTTTCAGGGCTTCAACATATTTGGCACTAGAAGGAGGGCTCGAACTATCAATGGCTAGTAAATCCAAATCTAAATACCATTCTGAGAGTAAATCACCCTCAACATGTCCCCCGACTTCTCCATCGCATTCCAAATCTTTAAATCCTAAACGAGAAGTTAAGAAAACAACAACCATTGCCATAAACCCAAAAATTTCAGGGGAATCTACTGTTGGACCTCCTGAAGTTGAATCTTTGATTCATAAACTTCAAGGATTTTCCATATCACCACAAATGTCTGAAATACCTCAAGGTAGTGTGACTTTGCAATACAATCCTTCTCATCCTCTAACCAGATTGCAAAGTGAAAAGTTTGGTATCGAACCAACCAAATTACCTCTACCTAAAAGGAAAAGAGCAAGAAAATCACCTCAAGGGTTTGATAGTGAGACTCTTTCATCATCAACATCCATTCCAACTTCTCCATTGCAAAGTCAACCATCTACCCCTCCACTTCAAATTGTTGTCCATCAGACTACTGGAACTTTAACATCCTCATCCTTTCCACAAGAAACTTTCTTTTCGCTTTCCTCTGTTAGTAGTTCGACGATGTCTCAAAACCCATGGAATAACCTGGGGGTAGTCTTAATGCCTAACCCCTTAAGTAAATTACCAGTCCATCCTGAAAAATGGCTGCCTAAGTTTAATCTTGAAGTAGGCATGCTAGCAGAAGAACACATAAACAAATTTATGTTATCGATAAATTTAAATGGTGTTACTAATGAAGATGTTGTTGTTCAGATTTTCCCTTATACTCTACAAGGAGCAGTTGGATCCTAGTATTTTTCATTACCATTAGGATCCATCACTAGTTGGGCATTTTCCAAGAGCAATTCCTGACTAAGTTCGGCATTGATAGATCTACAGCAACACTGATCAATGATATATCAAATCTAAAAGCTGAATCAAGAGAACCTATCAAATATTTTAACTCCTGTTTCAACAAACTTTTGAATAAAATTTTGACTGCTTCCAAGCCTAGTGAAGAAGTTTGAAGTGAATGGTACATATCTGCTTTACCATCAAACATAGTGATCTTTGTTGATAGGGCTACCAAGACAACATTAGCTGAAAACATGAAGGAAGTAATAGCAGTAGAGAAACATATCTTAGCTTTAGAAAAGAAAAACGTTGTCGATGAAAGAAAATCTAAGAAGGTTACTTTTAAAGATGATACTAAGAAAAAGCAATCAAAAGACCCATTTGATTTAGAAGGATTACAAAAAGTATTAAAACCATGTCCAATGAAATGATTGACATTAAGAAACAAGTAGAAAAGACTTCTTCGCCCTATAAACCTTATAGAAAAAATGCCTCAACTGATTCAAAGCCTCTCAACACTATAACAAACGCAGAATCAGAAGAAGAAGAAGAGGAAGTTTCTAATGAAGAACCTATTGATGAATATGAAGTTGTAGAAGTACAACGAATGTGGGACTTCATTCTTCCAGACGAAGAGGATCAATAGGTATTACCAATTAGTACAAGAAGTAGAAATCAACTCGATCCTTCACAACCTAGTCCTAAACAGAAGAGCACAAGCTCAACATCTAAAGATAAAGTCGCAGGTAAGAAATCATAATCAAAAGTGACTCAAACAAGCCGAGTCCAATTCGACCCCTCATATTCATCAAAAACATTGAATGTTTCTGATGATATGGAATATAATATCATTGAAGATATGAAGAAGACTAGGGCTAACATTACTTTTCATGAATTGAGCAAATTGAAACATCAACAAAAGATACTTTTGAAAGAGTTACATGTAGTACCCATTGCACCTCTTCCTGCCTCTCTAATATTGCAAGCTTCTCATGAGATGGGAAAACCTCCAATTAATATGGCAAACAAAGTTGATCTGAATGATATTGCTTTAATTGGCGGTAGGTCAAAAACCCATACTCCCCCATTCCTTCTTACTTAGGAAATTTTCAATAAAAAATTACATAATTGTTTGGTAGATTCAAGAGCTTCATCTAATATCTTACCTAAAACAATATGTGTAAAGTTAAATGTCCAACCTCAAAAATCTGTAGTACGCATAGTTCAGCTCGATCGATCGCAGGTTGAAGTAATCGGTGAACTAAATCAAGTTACCATAAGGCTATCATCTAATCCAAAGGTATGTCAAGTTATTGATATTCTAGTTGCAGACATTCACAAATTTTATGGTTTAATTCTTAGTAGGGATTGGTTTGAAAAGCTTCATGGATACTTTGCAACCGATTGGTCGCATATGTAGCTCCCTTACAATGGTAAACCAAATCAGATAAAGGTTGAGCGAGAAGGACACCAAAGATACATAACGATATAATTGGAAGGAGAAAATGAACCTGTAGCATACAACAACAATATACTTGGAAACTATTCTATTGATTCTTTCTTAGGAAATTTTAATGCTCATACTTTTCCTTACCTAGAACATTCTGTTCTATGTCAAGTAGAAATTTTTTCTCAAACAGATAGTTCTAAATGTGTTAATTTTATATATAATCGTGTAAATAAATCTTTATTTTGGAAATTATTTTTTGATGGTTCTAAGTCTAATGATGGAGTAGGAGCAGGATGTGTATTAGTTATTCCAGAGGTAAATAAAACTATGTTAACATGTAGACTCGAGTTTGATTACACAAACAACACTGCAGAATACGAAGCTCTAGTCCAAGGACTATAGAAAGCAATCAGATTAGATATCAAGTATCTACAAGTCTTCATAGACTCTGAGATTGTTATTAAACAGGTACGAAATACTATACATTGTGTATCAGGTCATTTAAAACATTATCAATCTTTAGTGCAAGATCTGACTAAACATTTTATAGCATTTAATATTTCACCTATTCCCAGACTCCAAAATGCTAGTGCTGACCTCCTAGTTAATGTAGCTTCCAAACTCATTCCATCAGAAGACTATAGCCTAGACAGATTCTCAAGCGAATTTATCTTTAGGCCCTCCATCCCTAATAATGTTACAAACTAGAGAATTTTCAATGATGATCCTGATATTGTAAGTTTCCTGGCATCAGAAGGATTTTGCACTAATAAGATAATTGATGAGGACCAACATGACCAATAGTTACAACAAGAAAGCACTAATAATGCTATACCAAAATCTATAGTCAAGTTGAAAGACCTATATGATTTAGAAGATAGTTTTAAAAAATCTACCAATTCAAAACTTCAGAGTTCAACTCTAAACTATGAATTAGTAAATCTAGGAACAGATACTAAGCCATAGAATATCAACCTAGGTCTTGGCCTAGCCCCAGAAGAAAAATTAGCCTACGCTCGACTTCTAAAACAATACAAAAACGTCTTTGCTTGGAACTACAATGACCTTAAGACTTACGACACTTCGATTATTTAGCATACTATCCCAATGATAGCTAATAAAAAACTTGTCCAGCAAAAGCTGAGAAAAATCCATCCTAATCTCGAAAGTCAGATTAAGTCTGAGCTTAATAAATTATTGAAAGCCAAAATTATTTTTCCCATTTGACATTCTAGGTGGCTTTCTAATATGGTCCTAGTTAGAAAGAAAAATGGAGATATGAGGATTTGTATTGACTTTCGAAATCTTAACAAAGCCTGTCAAAAGGATAATTTTCCCCTACCTCTTATGGAACAAATATTGCAAGCAATTGCAGGATCATAATTAATGTCCTTTTTATATGGTTTCTCCGGCTACAACCAAGTCTTGGTACATCCTGACGATTAGCTAGAAACCACATTCAGAACCAAATGGGGTACTTATGCATATCAAAAAATGTCGTTCGGTTTGATTAAT
Organism: Pinus taeda; assembly: GCA_000404065.3. Classification (NCBI taxonomy): domain Eukaryota; kingdom Viridiplantae; phylum Streptophyta; class Pinopsida; order Pinales; family Pinaceae; genus Pinus; species Pinus taeda. The sequence continues at coordinate 43,471 of APFE031180543.1, read as the reverse complement.
GCTGGTGCTACATTTCAAAGGGCCATGGATATCAAATTTAAGGGATTAGTAAACAAATCAATGGTGATTTACTTGGATGACATAACAATATATTCTAAAAAATGCAGTAATCACCTTAGAGACTTAAAGGAAATCTTCCAACGTTGCCAAAGGTATAGGATTTCACTTAACCCAAACAAATCCTTTTTTGCATTAAGTGAAGGAAAACTTCTTGGATTTATAGTGTTGAAATCTGGAATCCATACTGATCCTGATAGAATTAAGGAAATTTTTGAAATATCCTTGCCACATAATAAGAAAGCCATGCATTCCTTCCTTGTCCAGATTAATTTTGTCAAAAGATTTGTTCCAGACTTCTCAAGAATTGTGTCACCATTACAAGAAATGATAAAAAAGAATTCAATTTTCAAATGGGGCCAAGAAGAATATGAAGCGTTCAAACTGATTAAGCAAGGGATTATTAATGCCCCATCCTTAGTGACTCCAAATTTTTCCAATCCTTTTATTTTGTACACGTTTGCCGCTGATAAGTCATATGCTGCGATGCTCACTCAAGCCAATCAAGATAAGGCAAAAGCCCCAATTTCCTTCTTTAGTTCAAATCTGTAAGGGGCTGAATTAAATTATTCTGATGTTGAGGAACAATCTTATGCTATTTTCAAAGTGATCAAATATTTTAGACCCTTTCTTCTAAAAACCCATACAAATATCATAATACCATTTCCAGTGGTAAGAGATCTTTTAGTACAGAAAGATGTGGGTAAAAAGAGAGAAAATTGGGTCACTGCCATACAAGAATACGACGCTAAGATCAGGCTAGCAAATATTGTAAAAGGTCAAGGCTTTTGCAAGATGTTGGTTGGAGCATCACTTGTTTCTAAAATATCATCTTCAAATCAAGAGGTACAAATGTATGAGGTAATCCTAAATGATATTGAATCAAGATAAGCTGATATCATATTTTATCTAAAGAACGGATACACTCCTTCAAATCTGGATTATACAAAGAAAATAGCTTTAATATTGAAAGCTAAGCAGTATCAACTTGTAAATGTACATTCTAGGATAAATTATGATTATATTCTCCTTCGATGTCTTGAGAAATCTGAAGCTGAAAAGGTGTTGCAGGAACTCCATAATGGACTAGTAGTTAGAAATTATGCGGGAGATGCTATAGCACATAAAATCTTGCGCGCAGGATAATTTGGCCTACACTATTTAAAGATGTGCATAGCTATGTAAGGAAATGTCAAATTTGTCAAATTGCTACCATAAGACAACAGAAACCATCATTGCCTTTGCAACTAGTCAATATCAATCAACCTTTTGATCAATGGGGATTGGATATAATAGGTGAGATCGTTCCTCACTCTTCTAAATAGCATAGGTATATCCTTATAGCTACAGATTGTTTTACTAAATGGGTAGAAGAAGTTCCACTCAAGACAGCCAATGCTGAACATATCATTGATTTCATAGATCAGTTAATAATCACCAGGTTTGGTTTACCTTCTGCTTTAAAGTTTGATAATGCATCATATTTTTTTGGGAATGCTATGACTGAATTTGCACTTAAAATAGGTTTTAAGCTTAAATATTCTGCCAATTATTACCCACAAGGGAACAAGTTGGTCGAATCAACAAATAAAAACTTAATCAAAATCATTAAGCGAACCATTGATCAGAATCATAAAAATTGGCACAAATCTTTGATGTATGCTTTGCGGACAGACCAAATCAACCAAAAGGCTTCCATTGGCACTTCTCCCTTTAATTTGGTTTATGGGAAAGAAGTAGTTCTCCCAACTCATCTAGCAATTCCTTCTTTGGCCTTAGTTCAATTTATCGATGAAACACCAACTTCATCTTTACAACTAAGACAATTGCAGATCCTTAAGCTAGAAGAGCAACGAGAACAGGCTAAAATCACACACTCTCATCATCAAGCATTAGTAAAGGCTTCCTTCGATTCGAGCATGGTATCTAGGAAGGATTTTTAAATTGGAGATCTAGTTTTGAAATGGGATAAGGCTCATGAGGAAAAAGGCAAACATTCTAAATTCCAACAAATGTGGCTTGGCCCATTCCAAATTGTTGAAATCATAGGTCCATCCACTTTTATGTTGCAAGATTTAGTAGGGAAAAAAGAATCTTTGCCTATTAGTGGGCAGATCCTTAAAAAATACTTTACATAGAAGATGAATTCTTCTATTTTTGTAAATTATTGTTTATAGTTTTATAGTGAAAATAAAACAAGTTGTAAATGGATAATTTTGGAAATTCACCAAAAATATTAGTGTTTCTTTTAGATTTTTTTTTTCACTTGTATAAATAGAACTGATTTGGAAAATTGATCATTATTATTGAAAAATACGGTCAAATGTGATAAGCTTGAAAATGCTACTAGTTTCTGCCTTACGAATTTTGATAAAAAAAAAACCTTTAGCGAGAATTTGTTTTATGTCAGTCAATGAAAAGCATCAATAACAAAACAAAATTCTCTGTAGAAAAGCTATTTCCAAAAAACTCTATAATTGTCATGCAGAGCTATTCCTAAGGAACCAATGACTTCATCCCCACCTAGGGAATTATGATTTTCAAGGAATAATCCAATGATACACTCTAAACTTCAACAATAATAGGTCTCATCACGAACTGACTTATCATGATCATAGATATTATGACTTGTTGACATTGCCAGAACTGCATACTACAACAGGGCAATGACTCAAGATTGTTGCAATCAAAAGACAAGGGGTCTCATCACGAGCCAACTTGTTCAACAAAGTTATAAATCAAGTGAATGGCACTGTCATAATTTGGTTACCAAACCAAGACATTGTTCTTTAAGAAAACAAAGAAAAAACAACAAGTGTGGATATGGATTTATCTTTGAAAATTGTATATTTCTGCAAATAGGATACAAGATCATTACTGGGTAATAGGTAACCCCGTCAAGGTTATGAATGCATGCTAGCAGCAACGGCTCTACCTATGACAAATGAGCATACTTAAAACTGATCTACAGAGAAGTCTTTGTTTTTATCTTTATAAACTAAATAGTAGTTGATGTAAATACAATGACTAGATTTGGGAAGTAAATAATCAGAGTTAACACAGGAGAAACAAACTACCATTGACAGCTGAAAGCATGATACACTTTATATTTCTATAATAAAGCTTGAACTTCTAGAAAACATTTCTATTTTGGAAGTTTAGAAAATCCAAAAGATAATCAGAGATAACTAGTTCTTCCTAGTGAATCGCCAATTGTTGTGGCCAGCAACAATCCCCCTTTTATTTATTTTTAGTAATAAAGCTAAATAAATGGGGAACCTTCTAAAAAAATAAAAACTAGCACTTATGTTTTCCTTTGAATAAAACATGCTATCATGAACTTAGGAAAACACCTGCTAAACCCAAAAAATGTAAGTTTTATGATAGGTTTCGAATAGAATTGTTCTCTTAACAATAAAACATCACATCGCAAAGGATAATGGAGGACACCATATAACCAAACTTCCGAAATTAAGAAAACTTGATGTGTGATTGCGCACATTAAAAACCCATCACGCATCGCAGCTTTCATATGCCGCAATTATCACCTAAGGTAAAATATCCCGATCCGACTATATGCAATAAGACATCTCGTAAATTGCATCTTGCAGACGCACGAGGTGATAAATGATTGTTGATAAAATGGATTAGCGATATTGTGATCTGCGATATTACAAAGCAAATTGCAAAATCGCTTTATCATAGATCTGCAGGGCTCATCATTCAATAAAAGTTTTTCTCGTAATTTGATACCAAGTTATGGGAATTAATGGCAATTTAATGGTTAGTTGATGGTCATTTATGAGATAAGATTTAAAGTTGATCGAAAGATAATTTCAAGTAGGGTGGTATATTTGATATGATTTTAGACTTAAAGATCTTTCCTGTCACTTTATCTCTTTCCTTACTTGTAAATTTGGAGGACCGGCAAGCAGAGTAATATACGTAGTAGTGTGCAGAACGTAATGGGAAAGAAGGGAAAGGCTCCGGTTACAGAAGACAAAGAGATGATGCCCTTATACACAGACACCACCTGTAACAAAGATTTTGGCATAACTACTTGGGAAGGCATGTACTGTCTGCTCAAAGAAGAAAAGATGAGATTTATGGAGGTTAAAGCAACAACAGACTCGCGCGGGTTGTCTGAAGCATCAATCATTGAACTTGCATGTTCGTTCTTCCACCGAATAGTGGCAAGGCTAAAGATTCTTCCATACACAGACATGGTCAAGTGGGTACTGGACAGTGCCAATATAACAAATATACAATTCAAGACTCTAGGCCAAGACCTCATTGGGTCATTCACTGCACAATATTTAAGGCTTATGTATCATTTACCAGAACCGCAAGCAACCTACAACAAGTAGTTTGTAGAAAAGTTTGCCAAGGAAAATGAAGATTTGGCAGAGTGTATCAAGAACTAGTCGATAAGGAAAAAACCACTAAAAAAATGGCAAAGCATGCTAACTAAGGCTCGTCAAGACCGCGCAAGAGGTGAAAATAGCACCTGGGAAGCCTAGATCAGAAAAAGGAAGCAGTTTCTGATGCGCATCGTTGGGCAAAACCCCTCGAAAAGGAAAGCCCCTGAGCATTCGATCGCATGTAAGTTGGAAAACCATGAGGAAAAGTGCTAAAGGCTAAAGGTGGGACCCACGCCCCAAAACCAACGTATTTATCAGGTGCACCCTTAGGTGGTAAGTAGATTTCGCCAAAATCTAGCGATTCTATTCAGCACCCAAGGCATGGCAGCAGAAGAAGTAGCTACAACAACAAACAATGTCATTGACTGTGTCAATGAAAACCTACACAGAGCAAATCTTATTTCAAAGACCACACCAAGATTTCTCCCAAAGGCACAGAAACTATAGATATGTTGGAGACAAAAAGCTGAGGAAAGGGCAGAGTCCATCAAGAAGTTAACCAAGTTAAATTGGGAAACTTACTAGGAGTACTTGGTTAAACAACATAGTCAATGCATGACTCTCAAATGCCTTACGAACTCTGCCGAGAAGATAGCGCCGACACTTGCCGATTCTGTTTCACAGGGCAACTAAAATCAGAGGTCGGCCAATCAACACTCCTCAAGCCGATGCTGAATTCTTGCGACCACAAGGAACAGATACATAGATAGTTAATTTCTAGATTCAGTTTTAGTTTTAGTTTTGATTTATTTTTTCCTTAGATGAGGACGGTCATTTAAACCTCCTCCTATATTTTTGTAATAAACTATTTTTAGTATTTAGGAAGTAGTATTTCAACCCCTCTCATGCATTTAGAGAAGGGTCCTAAAAATTTTCAAAAACATTTCTTCAGAACATGCACTTTTGCACCCTCAGAGGAGGTTTTGATGACTGAATAGAACAAGATTTATTGATATCTATGTTTAATGTCTGCTACTGAAATGCACTTTTGTACTCTTAGTAGATGTTGAATTAGGACGAGATAAATCTATATTGTTGAAGCTCATGAGTAGGACTTGTTATCAATGGTACTTTTACCTCTTAACAATTTATGCTTATGTGTCTAAGTAATATTTTATGCTCAGTTATTTATATATGAAAACTTGAATGTTTGAGTTATCATTTGGCACTTTTGTACGGTGATGACTATTTTGTTTATGCTCAATATGTGAATGAATTATTATGTGATATGCTTCTTACAATTGTTTCGGCTAACTTTTTATACAAAACAATTCATTTTTATTGAATTCTTTTCTTATAGCAATTGAATGATCCTTATTACCAATTTATGTTCGAAATTATTTTAGATCGCATAAGTAAAAAGTTGAATCCCGGGTTAGTTTTAGACTTAAATATTTCTGTTTATTAGAATACAATTGCACTTTTAAATTAGACTTAGATTAAAAGCATTTTACTTAGAAATCTTTAGAAAACAGAAATATTAATCCACAACACACAAATTAGGAAACTGGTCCCATTATCCCCAGTCGGACCCACCATCCCAAACGGAAAATGAGCTACTTTCAAGGTCTAGACCAGGTGGGTATCCCCCTTGTTGTAGACCTAAGTTTCAAGGATTCAACATGACCACCCATCACAATGGTGTGGCACACTACCTCATAACTCCGTGCACTCACTCAAGAAGTTTAGTGATCTAATCGAATATGTTTTCCACCATTTTGATCCTGAAGTACTTGATAAAAAAGTGTTAAAACAATGGAAGGCCTCACATGAATCACTTATGAAGTTTTCGGAGCACTTCCGTCTATTCATGTTTGAATCCCTGAAAAGTCGGATGCAATTTCAGTATCTCATGGATAGATTTGAATATTGCCTTCTCCAATCTATCAATCCTAAGAAGAAGTTGAAGCTCAAACCCCGCTTAGCATACTTCGATGATGGAGTTGTGTAATCACAGATGGGCACTGTCACTATCAAAAGTGACTCTCTGTCGTCCCTTCATCAAATCACCCCACCATTGCAAAGTGATGTGGGAGAGCATGAACACACATTTGTTCAACCATCACATACTAGTTACATTGATCCTTCCAATTTTTGCGCAAGCTTGGTTGGGAATCCCATGGGTGATCTAGGTGGATATTGGTGGCCACTCACCAAGTCCACTTGGACCCCCACCATTGTTTCTTTCAACTTTTCAATTTCCTTAATTGTAGCACAGTTTACTACTTTTAGCAGTTTTTTGGGTCCTGAACTTTCGAAGCCGGACTGTCCACTTTACAAGTTGGACTATGCACTTTTCACTCCTTCCCAGTGAATGGGAATGTGTTCATCTAGTTATCATTCCAGCACATTGGTCTCTGCTTCGATATCATAATACACTTCCCTAATTATACATAGAGGGTCATGGTTCCAAAAGGTGAGAAAGCAACTCTGTCGAGGCTATAGACGCCTACAAGCAACATAAGCTCTACTGATGGTATTGAAGTCATATTTTCAAAATTAGTAGTTATTATAATTCTCTTTTCTTATTTTTTTTTATCTTTACTACAGAGAGATTATGTTCCTAATTTATTTTGAACCTTTATGCGTGTGATATCTTTTAAAAATCAATCATAATAGCTTGAAGTGGAATGATGCCGGTAAAGTATCTTTCCTGCATCAATTGTCCTTTTCCCTTTAATCACCTCATGGCATCTCCTCCTTTATTGATAATTCTCATTATATGCATTGATTTCAACACTCCAATATCTTTTAGGGTCCTTTCATTAATATGCGTACCTTGCCACTTTCATCATCCTTGTACTTCACTGCCAGGACGTTATTCCTTCACTCATTCGGTCGAAGGCTACCTAGTATTTCAAAAGGGGGTGAGGAGCAACCTCAAGTGTACTTATGCATGTGTGTCGGCTCTTTCTTTGATTCTGCAGGGCAATACGACATTACATGATTACGGAGTATGTGGTATAATAGCAAGCCCTAGATAACGATATTTATGCTTGTAAAGTATCATCCGATATAACCATTATAAAAACTTGTTGTTCCATCACTCGACTCTGTCTATTGTTGTGCTATACTGCTATACTAACTGTTTGTAGAATTCAGGCAGTATGGGAGGAAGAACAGTGCTCAGGGAGCTGCTAATACTGGTTGTTTCTAATGCAGCCGGAGAAATTTTAGCCTAAGCTGAGTGGATAGCATACTTCACGCGATTTCAACCACCCAACAAAGAAATTACCATAGAATTCCTACAATATTTATAGAATGGACAATCCATGGTAAGGGGCAGACAAATCACAGTATCAGACGCTGTGAGAGTAGAAGTATCTGGGTTGCCAGCCGAAGGACCTGTATGGGCTAATAAACAATTGAAGTTGCATGTTGTGATCGAATTCTTTAAGGATGAAGGACATGAGTTGATCATCAAAGGCAAAGGAATTCAACCATCATCCCTTGGAGAGCCATGGGGAGAACTAGCTAGAGTCATCCGAAATTACATCACATGTGACAGGCAAAAAGACGTGGTAAGGCCTTGTCAACTTAAACCCTTAGCAGTCCTGAAACAAAAGTGTTATGTGAATTTACCTACATATTTGAATTTTCTACTGCATGACACCGTTGAAGGGATAAAAAAGTCCCAACACATATAAACTGTCCTAAGCCACCACAGTTTGATTAGGCTGATATTTAGCTACAACCTCGCCCAACAGCAACCAAGTTGGGAGGAATTAATATTTGCTATTGTAGGGAGTTTATATTTGCCTTCACCTAACCCTATTCCAAAAAGGAAGAGGAATACCCTTACAGCGAACACTCCCCAAAAGCGCAGACATTCCGCCAAGTTGAGGACAAACTTAGCAGCAGGTGAAAATTCCCAGGGCGGTATTAGCCAGTCCATAGAACTATCCAGTCCAGGAAGTGAGAAGTATTTGCAGTTAGAAGGATTGGATGACCCTGAATCAGACCATGAGGAAGAAACAGGGAATTCTGGAGATGAGGAAAGAAATGAATTCGGACTCCTCTCAACATCAAATACAAGTCCCCCAGGAGATTTATTACATGACATAAAATTGGCCCAGATGTTGGCCAATATGGATGATTTCATACAACCTAAAAGCCCAGTCAATTTTAATTTGGGAAAAGCCCAATCTTTAGAGAACTCTGGCCACGATAGAATTATAGCAACAAATACAAGCCGTGAAGAACAAATAGGCACAGAGGCCATTCAAGAATAAGTGAACCAACCCCGTAACATGCCTCCAAGAGAACCCAACTAGGCAAGCCTAAACGCGGAGAATATAGGCCAAACATAAGAAATAGAGATAAACTAGGAAGACGACTACCAATCTAGGGACAAAGTTGCTTTAGAACAAAGCCAGGATGAGAAACCAGGCTCGTTAGGAGCAGAAAATATTAACAGAATAGTTGCTCCTCTGAAGAAGTACATAGCGAAAATTAAAAATCTTAGGAATGAACAACGCTTTGGAAAACGGTAAAAATACTCAAACGAAAGATAAAGGAATTTTCAGCGGGGAAGGTTCCAGACAAAACCCCGGAGATAGTAAAGACAACAGTTCAAATTGAATTATATGAAAGAGGAGCAACAAGGACTCAAACAGAGCCCATACTCACTCAACCTGTTAAGGAACAACATGCAATTCTTGTAGAAATAGCTACCCAGAAAAAGGTTGTACCCCCTTATAACATAGCTATTTAGATGGAGATGGTACCCTCCTACAGCGTGGCTACCTAGACAGAGGTTTGGACCTTCCATCATAAAGGAACATAGATAGTAGGCATTCCTTCTCATAACAGAAGTACTCATACAACCATTCAAGCCAAAGATATCATGACGAGCAACAATCCCAGTATATTAAATCTTCAAGAAGATGTAGCAAGGCTCGACTTGCCGTAGAACAACTTGAACTAGAAACTATCTCCCAGCAAAAATACCAAGAATTACAAAGGCAGCTTCATGACATGAATACATCAGAGAGAAAGACCTTCGACAAATATCGAAAATCAGAAGAGAAAATTGAGAAAATGAAATTCAGATTAGAGAAGGTCATGAGTCAAACGGATACTATCTGCTCATTATACATTGATGTTTTGGCATGCAGATCACCTGTCAATAATTATGCCTTATTTTTTCTAGAAAGATACTTGCAGTTTAAAATCAAAGTAGTGAGAGCTGGAAAACCCATCAAATTAAAAACAATTGAAGATTTTATAAATTGTTGCAAACAGCATGGGGTAAAAGTTCAAAGGTTTCTTTGTGAATTTTACTTACACAATTTTGTATTAGAGGAAGAGGTGGAAAAGAACCCCAACCCTTTTGTGGGGGATGTTCAATTCCAAGCCTTTATCTCATTTGATGTCAATCAACTGAAGTGGTTTTCAAGGCTCATAACAAGTTCCAATGACAAGAGCATGGGCTAGATCTTTGGGTCAGAAGTGAACCCAAGCATCCTTTACAAATGTTGGCCAATCACAAGAGTTTAATGACAAGGGAAGGAGTATTTAAAATTTTGGGACCTATTCAGAAAGAGAGTGTACAAAAGGGAGTAGAATACTTCCTCTCTATTCAGGAAAGCTCCTTAGCTACAGCCAAGCTCAAGTGGACAGTCTCCACTAGTAATGTACAAAATAGAAAGCCTTTTAATTAAAAAAATTTTAAGCTAGCTGCAGACCGCTTTGTTACATATATGAATCTCATTTTGAGAGAAGGTCCTTATTGGCTCGGATGTTGGTTCCGTAGCCCTATCATTTGGTATCCTGCTGAAGGTTATCAGGCTATATGCAAATTGCCTGAAGGACAGACAAGGCCCATCTTTGAGCTCTTGGCCAAGAACCATTGTTTTAGACCACTTTACGACATTCCTTCTCCAGCTTATTCTTTAACTGCTCTGCATACAAATTACTTTCTTTTCATGAGGCCATGAAATACGGTAAGCAGGGGAGTATGTTGAGTCATGGAAAGGGTATGTGTTTACTATTAATCTCATCATACTTTTTATTTATTCTTATCTTTTCTATATCCTAATGCGGTAATATATTGAGAAATTATGGTAAGAAATGAAGGAATTATCTGCAGTTATAATTTAGCTAATTATTACCCTTCTTTATGCAGGAAAACAACAAAAAGGACAATTGTTGTTCCCTAACGAAGGAACAACAGAAATCAACAAGTGGGGAGAAGAATGCGGCGGTTGCAGAAAAGGCCAAAGGAAAATCAGAAGGATCACCACGAGAAAGGAAAGGATGTCTGAAGTTAGAAATTTTTTGTGAATCCCTCAGGATAGAGAGATCCTGAGCAATCACATTTACCATTTAGATTTCACCCTTTCTGATTATGAAAGGAGACGATTGTAAGGAGAAAGGGGGAGGAAACTTTGTATATATTGAATTTGTAATTTTAATTACAAACTCTCGCTGTTGAGAGAACATGGTTATAGTAATGCTTCTTATATTCAATGATTAATACATAAGTGAAGTTGGTGTTCCCTCAAGATATTTGAAGTAACTTAGCAGTGTTTGCTGATGGCTAAGGGCTCGACCTCTAGTGGATTCAACTGCATTCTTTGTGTCATATATTTCCAATTCTCGCATGTGTGATGGTTTGATAGTATTATTTCTTTTTTCGCTTTTATCTCCTTCGTTGTTTATTGTTTTCGGTGTTGACAAAATATCTTTGCTTTATGTAACTTACATTATTGTCATTGATTCAATTTATTTTCATTTCGGATTTAGTTACTTAGATAAATATTCCGCTTGATTTAATCAACTGTAAAGAGTATTAACTATCGCTCTTGAAACTCTCAAATTGATATCATTGTTGTTTAGATTATTTACTGAAGAGCAAGTTTGATTTAGATTAAATCAATTCAGAAGAGACAAGTTATTTCTATTGTACTCTCAACTGATGCCCTTGCTAGTTGAATTGCTTGAGTAAGAATTGATTATGATTTTGGTAGAAGATTGAGTCTTGAAGTTTAGTTGTTATATTCCCTCTAATGATTGCTGTTGGAATTTATTTGATGCATCCATTTACTCTTGTATTTAAATATCTGTATTGCAATTTAGGAAACATTACTCTATGAATTAAATAGCATCCACATACTGTGTACACTCTTGAAATAACAATACTTGCCCGGATTGATAATTAATGTGAGGAAAATTAGGAGTTTTAAAAGGCACCTATTATCAACCAACGTTTTGGCGCCATTACCGGGAGAGTGTAGCCATTTATAAAGAGTGATGTACATCTGATAATTGTTGTTGAGGAAGAATTGGGTATTGAAAATGGAAGGTAAGAACCTATGTAACAAGCAAGTAAAGTGCTTGCTCCTCCGCTCACTTTTCAGCATAATTACAAGAAGCTAAAGTAGGTGTTTGATGCTTGTCTGTTGAGAGAGAATTGGGTATTAAAAACGAAAGGTAAGAACCTGCGTACAAAGCATGTAAAATGCCTGCTCGCCCACCCTATTTCCAGCAGAATTGTTAGGAACTTAGGGTAGAGATAAACATTTGAATTGTTTGCATGAATGACTAAGAAGAAAAACTAGAAAACAATCCAATTCCATTACCCAAACCTGACAAATGTAAGGGACTGGTGACTCTTGGAAAATCAACTTTCATAAATGACATCTTAAAGAAAGCTGAATCTCAGCCATCAGTAGGTCCTCGAAACGTTGCTTCCAGACAACCTACTGTCTCCCTTCAGGCGACAGGCTCACCATCTATAACCTATGCTGAGGTCCACAACAAAACAATAGGAACTAAGTAGAGTTTTCAAGAAATTGAAAATTCGTGCCCAATTTACTCACAAGAAGGGAATTCTTGTAATATTTGTGAAGGAGGAGGAGAAATAAGGGAAACATAAGAGCCAAGATCCCCTTAGGTAGTAATTGAGCAAGGACCACCTAGTATCCCAGATTGAGGGAGTGTTGTTAAGATCATTCTGACCCCTTCTAATCACCCCAAGAATAACTCTCTAGAGATCCAGGAAGGGTACTGGCATATATTTGATGAAATGACCAACAATCCACAAGCACCCCAATCCTCCACATTGCAGTATCCCATCGTTGACATAGCTGTCAACGCACCCACGAAAGCTATCCCTCTAGAAAATATCCCCACCTTTAATGGAATCACATTAGAGGATCTAGATGCATTTATGTTTGAATTTGATGTATTATGTTGGGGTTATGATTACACCACCGAACCCCAAAAGCTAAAGTTGTTTCCCTCCAAGTTAAAAGGAGAAGGTTTGTGTTGGTTTATGGGGCTAGATGGGGCAACCATAAATGATTGGGATCAAATGAAAAGTGCTTTCCCTAAAAAATATCAGGAATATTGCAGATCTAGGGAATTGAAAAATGAAATATTCCAAATGGTAGCAAGACCTAGTGAAATGCTGGAAGAATATGTGGAACATTTTCAATATAACCTCTAGCAGTCTCCCTATGTAACTTTGCCTTTGCCTGATAATGTACTAAAAACTACATTGGTTAAAGGAATGAAAGAACAATGGATAGAGACATTAAATATTATGGGTAAATGTGATATATATCAAGAAGACCATGTTGATATTATTGAATTATGTATCAGATGCTGAAGAGGCAGTACGAGATTGAAACCAGCAAAACCCGACTTGACCACCAGGGACTACAAAATCTCTAGCAGAAGCATTACTCGTGCAGAAATTGGCAACCTGCTAGAGGATTTCAAAATAGATATCTTGGGAACTTTGACAACACAACTAGACATCATGCAAGCCAAGCAGAAGCAGGTTGAAGCAGAACAAAACTTGGTGATATTTTGTCCTAGATGCAGGAAAAAGCATATTCATAAAGAATGCCCACTGGATATGGCACAAACATGTGCCGTATGTACCAAAGATCACGCTACAAAAAGATACCCATCACTCCCAAGGTTAAAAGCAGCCTATAAGGAGGCAGAAGAAGAAACAGAACTAGTCTACCTGCTCAATCAGCGTCGCCAATGGCAACCATGACAAACAGGTACGCCTACTAACCCATATTATTTCTTTCAACCTTCACAATATAATTCACAACAATACCCAAGAGCTATGTGGCAGAACCAGCCACCTTTTCCTAATTGGTCACAACAACCATTCTCTATGCTACCTTGGTCCAACCAATCAAATCAAAACAAAAATTGGCCAAATTCCTCTTACTTCCCACTATTTTGGCATAATAATGCATATCAATCTCAATGGCCACCCTCCAATTCATAAAACCAGAGTTGGCAGTCACGCTGGCAAAGACCTACAAACCAGCCAATAGGAACAATCCCCCTACCTCAACCTACACTACCAGCACCCTACACATTGCAACAGAACCCTCAGACCAACCTATGACCACAGCTCCCATACCAACCCAACCCAACCCCAACAATAGACTAGTCCAATCTGTGCAAATTATTGAAGGACCAGAGCTAGAAACTGAGTTGAGGCAGTGTAATGAGCTTAAATTAAGGTCTGGGTGGATAATAGAGTAAGAGGGGGATAAAAATATACAAATTGAAGATTCGTTACCTATAGAACAAGTACCACAAGTGGAGAATCTAGTTAGATAGAAAACTCATGATCAAACTATTAACTCTTCTCCACCATTCCCAGAGAGATTAATTATACCCCGCTCAATCGAATATCACGATTTTGATCTTCTGGGAGAATTGAAAATTTTGTATGTAAAAATACCTCTCCTCCAGGCTATTCAAGACATTTCAATTTATGCAAAAACTATTAAGGAATTCTGTATGAAAAAGCCAAAGAGGAAAATAAAAACAACCCCAACTGTCCATGTAGTCAGTACTCTGTCTGATTTATTATCAGGCAGAGAAACACCGGTAAAGTATGAGGACCCAGAAAACCCTATAGTCACGGTATAAATAAATGGATGCTCTTTCCCCAATGCATTAGTTGGCTTAGGAGTAGCAATCAATATTCTCACAACAACAACTTGTCAAAAACTTGGCATTACATCCTTGGACCCAACCACGACCTTGTTGGAACTGGCTGACTGATCGGTAATAAAACCAAAAGGCACATTACCGGATGTAATGGTGTCTATAGATTCTTGGGAATACCCAACAGATGTTTTGATCATCAATTCTAGAAACCGGCTAGACAGACATCCCCTAATTCTAGGTATACCTTGGCTACCAACCGCAGATGCTTACATAAGCTATCGAATAGGCAACATGACTATAGCAAGAGGAAGTAATATGAAGAATTTAACTCTATATCGTCCAGCTCAACCAAGTTTAGCAATAATACTAGAAAACAACTTGTATCATATCTAATTGAAAACATTAGATCACCACTAACTATAGAATATGCTCTCGAGTTCAAGGATCAAACAGAAGATGACATCATTAACACTTACATTAACCAACCAAATGCCACATCCAATCTAAAGTGTCACATGATTGAAGCAGCCTTGCATAACGAAATTGAAGAAGATCCCTTAGAATATATTAACAACCATTCAATACCAACAACTTCTGTTTATAATAGAAAAACCATAGAAATTGAGCTAGGGAAAACCTTAAATATCAACAAAAACCTGACTAATGACCAGGAGCAGAGGCTTGTTCAACTTCTGAGAAAATATAAAGAAGATTTCACTTGGCATTATCTGGACATGAAAGGGATTGATCCCCAACTGTGCATGCACCACATCTATACAGAGAAAGATGCGAGGCCCATTCGAAAAACTCAATAGAGGTTAAACCCTCACCTTAATGATATTATTAAAGATGAACTAAAAAAACTGTTAGATGTAAATTTCATCTATCCTATTTCTGATAGAAAATGTGTCTCTCCATTAGTAGTGGTGCCTAAAAAGAATGGAAAGTGGCATATATGTGTTGACTATAGAGAGCTTAATAAAAACCCCAAAAATACCATTTTTCCCTTCCATCCATTGACCAGGTCTTGGACACATTGGAAAGAAAAAAATTCTTTTCTTTCCTAGATGGCTTCAGTGGTTACAATCAAATTCAAATTGCTCCTGAAGACCAGGATAAGACTACCTTTACCTGCCCTTGGGGGACATTGACCTATAGGGTCTTACCTTTTGGACTGTGCAATGCCCCTGCCACATACCAAAGGGCCATACTCAGCATTTTTTTCATATCTAATAAACGAAGGACTCAAGTTATACATGGATGACTTTGCACCTTACGAAGATGACTTTGAGCCGACATTACAAATGCTAGAGAAAGTTCTACAAAGATGCATTGCTACCAGGCTCTATTGAAGCCATGAAAAATGCCACATGATGATGACCGAGGGCCTCATCTTGGGTCACTATATCTCAATAGCTGGAATTCAGGTAGATCCAACAAAAATTTAGATAATTCTTTTAATACCTACCCCCTCCACACAAACTGAGGTATGCAATTTCCTGGGATTTTCTGGATATTATAGGAGATTTATAAATAAATTCTCTCAAATTGTTGCACCATTATATGCATTAACAAGAAATATCGATTTCATGTGGATTGACAAATGTGAGATTGCTTTTGAAGATTTAAAGCAGATTGTATCAACAACCCCACTATTACGGGGTCCAAATTGGGATTTTTCATTCCAGATTTCATCCAATGCTTCAAATATGGCCATTGGAGCAGTTCTCGGCCAGGAAGAAGATTAGAAACCTTATGGGATATATTACATCAACAAGAATCTATCTCCGGCTGAGTTGAATTACACTGTGACTGAAAAGGAATTTTTGGTTGTAATCTATGCTATTAATAAATTCAGACATTATATAACAGGATACCCTGTGGTTTTGTGTACTGATAACTCTACTATTAAATATCTAGCTAATAAACCTGTTACAAATGGAAGAGTGACAAGATGGTTGATCCTTTTGCAGGAATTCAACATAACAATCAAAAATTGACCAGGAAAAGAAAATCCAGTAGTAGACTTCCTTTCATGTATGCCAAAGACAGATGACTTGGCAGCAGTAGAAGACTAGTTCCCTAATGAACACTTATTCGCTGTCACCGTGAAAACACCATGGTACACGGATGTCGCAAACTACCTAGCACTGGGAAAATTACCCAAGAACCTGATTCCCAGTGAAAGAGAACAAATAGTATAGTGTAGCACTCGGTTCTCCTGGATCAGAGGATATTCATTACATACAGGGGCCGATATGCACATTCGAAGATGTGTCAGGGAAGACAAAGTTTTCGAAATCCTAAAAGCTTGCCATCATGGGCCTTGTGGTGGACATTTTGCAGACCATAGGACTGGTCACAAAGTCTTATAGATGGGCTATTATTGGCCCACCATCTTTAAAGATGCCAAAAAGTTTGTCTAGGCATGTGATAGTTGCCAAAGAATGGGACACCCTTGGTAGTCTAATGAGATGCCCCTACATTCGCATTTAGTCATTGAACCTTTTGAGTGATGGGCGTTAGATTTCATTGGTCTAATAAACCCATCATCTAATCAAAAGACATACATACTAGTCACAACAGAATATGTGACTAAATGGGTGGAGGCAGAAGCATTACCAAGGGCAACGGAGGACTCAGTAATCCACTTTATTTTCCAACTGTTCATGCAATATGGCTTGCCTAGAGAAATAATCACAGATGGGGGGCCATAATTTATAGGCCATAAGATTTATACGACATTAAAAAACCATCATATCATGCACAGAATCACAACTCCATACCACCCGCAGGAAAATGTCCAGGTAGAGAGTACCAGTAAAGTAATCGAGGCAATACTTACAAAGACAGTTGCATCACATAGACGTGACTGGGCTACTTGATTGCCAAAAGTCCTGTGGGCATACCACACGACATGGAGAAATACCACAGGATATTCCCCATGTCAGCTAGTGTTTAGCAAAGAACCTATCTTCCCAATCGAATTTAAAATTCAGACATTGAGGATAGCTCAAGAGGTAGGCTTGGACTTAAATGAAGCACAAATTAATAGGCTACATCAAATCAATGAATTGGTTGAAATCCGGTTATTAGCTCTTCAACATACTACACTGACCGAACAACAAAGAGAAAAATGGCATGATGCCCTCATCAAGAAGAAGATATTCCACGAAGGTGATTGGGCACTTCTGTATGATTCTAGGTTCCAGGATTTATCAAGAAAACTCCAGACTAGATGGTTGGGCCCCTATGAGATACAATAGGTGCATGATAATGGCACCCTCACATTAGCCACCATTGATGAGTCTTGTTACTCTTTTAAAGCGAATGGACATCGAGTATGCCTCTATCACAAACCGCTTACCAGGAAGTCCTTTTGCCAACAGTTATGGGAAGATTCCGCTGTATAAATTCTTGCTGAGGGCAACCCGTCCACAACATCGGTCCAGTGAAGAATTTATTTGTTTTTGAAATTTGTACATAAGTTTTCCTTTCTATTTGATTGAATTTGCTTGTATAAATTGTATATAGGTTGTTTTTTTTTCTATTTTTCCTTTGTTGTTCCCTCTAAGGAACAGTTGTTGTTCCCTTTAAGGAACAACTTATGTTCCCTCTAAGGAACATCAATTTTTTGTGCAAATTTTCTTCTTGCTGTTCCCTCTAATGAACAACTGTTGTTCCTTCTAAGGAACAACCATTGTCTCCTCTAAGGAACAACAATTTTTTGCACAAATTTTCTTCTTACTGTTCCCTCTAAGGAACAGTTGTTGTTCCCTCTAAGGAATAGCCAATGTTGCCTCTAAGAAATAGCAATTTTTATGTAAATTGTCTTGTTGTTCCCTCTAAGGAACAACTGTTGTTCCCTCTAAGGAATAGCTATTGTTCCCTCTAAGGAACAACCGATGTTCCCTCTAAAGGAACAACATTTTCGTGTGCAATTTTTTCTCTTTGTTGTTCCCTCTAAGGAACAGTTGTTGTTCCCCTTAAGGAACAACTGTTGTTCCCTCTAAGGAACAACAATTTTTGTGTGCAATTTTTTTTCTTTTTTTTTTGCTTTTCGTAATGTTCCCTTTAAGGAACAATGCTGCTATTCCCTCTAAGGAATAGCAGTTTTGAGTGCAATGTTTTACTTTTTTTCTTTTTGTTTTTCCCTTTAAGGAACAATTGTTGTTCCTTCTAAGGAAAAACCACTATTCCCCCTAAGGAACAATAATTTTGTGTGCAATTTTTTGTTGTTTTTCCCTTTAATAAATAGTTGTTGTTCCCTATAAGGAATGGCTACAGTTCCCTTTAAGGAAAAACTGTTGTTCCCTCTAAGGGACAACAATTTCGTGTCCAATTTTTTTCTTTTTCTTGTTGTTCCTTACAAGGAACATCTGTTGTTCCCTCTAAGGAACAACTGTTGTTCCCTCTAAGGAATAGCCGCTACTCACTCTAGGAAATAGTAATTTCATGTGAAATTTTCCTTGTTGTTCCCTCTAAGAGACAACTACTATTCCCTCTAAGCAACAGTCATTATTCCCTCTAAGGAACAGTAGTTTCGGTGTGTATTTTGTCTTACTGTTCCCTACAAGGAACAACTGTTGTTCCCTTTAAGCAACATCAATTTTCATATGTATCTTTTTTACTGTTCCCTACAGGGAACAACTACTATTCCCTTTAAGGAACAACACTTTTTTGCGAGTATTTCCTTGTTGTTCCCTATAAGGAACAACACTTTTTGTGTGAATTTTTCTGTTGCTTTTTCCTTTAAGAAATAACACTTTGTGAAT
>APFE031180543.1:0-20071 GCA_000404065.3 Pinus taeda | reverse complement strand
TATGAGCTAACTGAGTACCAAGACAAGAAAATAGTTCTGTCCAAAAATTTCCAGTGAAAATGGGATCTCTGTCACTTACAATAATCTTTGGGTTTCCATGTAGCTTTTGAATTGTTTCCATAAATGCAGTAGAAACTGTACTGGCTTAAATGGATGTGATAATGCACAAAAGTGTGCATACTTGGTAAGTCTGTCAACTACCACCATGATGACACTCTTTCCCTCAGACTTGGGTAAACCTGTGATAAAATCCATTGAAACCTCCTCCCAACGTTGGCTTGAAATGGATAAAGGTTGTAATAGACCCGGTGTCTTAATTGTTCAACTTTATTTTGTTGGCAAACCAAACATTCCGCCACAAACTTTTGAACATCTGATTTAAGGCCATCCCAAAAAAATTCCTTCTTAACCCTGTGGTAAGTTTTTAAAAATCCTGAGTGCCCTCCTAAGGGAGAAGTGTGCAATTCCATAAGAATCTTTTGTTTTAGCTGGGAATTCTTACAGAGGTACAAGCGATCTTTGTACCATAACGAATCATTTTGCCAACTAAATGTATCCAACGTACTAGAATCTTGTTGTAACTTTCGAATAAGTGCCCACACTTCTTCGTCATTCTTCCATTCCTCCCTTGCTTCATTTATCCAATCTGGTTGGATAATAGAAATGGCACACAACACTGCTTCCACATCCTCATCCTTTCTTGAGAGTGCATCTGGCACCACATTTTGCTTCCCTTTTTTGTAGATGATTTCAAAGTCATAACCCAACATCTTTGTGACCCACTTTTTTGCTCTTCAGAGGATAATCTTTGTTCTAAAAAGTATTTAAGGCTATCATGATCCGTTTTTACCTTGAAGTGTCTTCCCATTAGGCAGGGTCGCAATTTCTTAAGTGCATGGAGTATTGCCAACATTCCTTCTCATAAATAGCTTTGTGTAAAAACTTTCCCTGATTGGACGACTTTCAAAAGCAATGGGTCTTTCATCTTGCATTAAAAAAACACCAATTCCATTTCCTGAAGCATCACATTCCACAAAAAAGGTTTTTTGAAGTCCGGTGTAGCTAAGACAGGCGCTTGGCACATTACCTCTTTAAGATGTTCAAAGGCCTTTGTTGCTTCCGGAGTCCATGAAAATGCATATTTCTTCAATAATGTTGTTAGAGGTGCTGCTATTCTCCCATAATTCTTAAAAAACTTGCAATAATACCCTGTCAACCCGAGAAATCCTCGCAAATGCTTTATGGATGTGGAGATTCTCCATTCCTTAACGGATTTAATTTTGCTAGGGTCTACCTTAACTCCTTCATGAGATACAATATGACCCAGATATTCCACCTCTTGTACTCCAAAGAAACATTTGGATCTTTTGCATATAATTGTTTCTCCTCCAATAGTTGTAGCACCCTGTCAACATGTTCAACATGATCCTTCCAAGACTTGCTATAAATTAGTATATCATCAAAAAATACTAACACAAATTTTCTAAGAATGGTTTGAAAATTGAATTCATCAAACCTTGAAATGTTGAAGGTGCATTGGTAAGGCCAAAAGGCATGACCAAAAATTCATAATGACCCTCATGAGTTCTAATGTTGTTTTCGGAATGTCTTCAGTCTTCATTCTGATTTGATGATATCTTGAATGAAGATCCAACTTGGTGAAGTAAATTGATCCATGCAATTCATCCAGTAATTCATCAATGACAGGAATGGGAAACTTATCTTTAATAGTGAGCTTGTTGAGCTCCCTATAATCCAGACACATGCGCCATGATCCATCCTTCTTGTGCACCAATACTACTGGAGCAGAGAAAGAACTTTGACTCGGTTGAATTATACCAGCCTCTAGCATTTCGGCAACCATACGTTCAATTTCACTCTTTTGGGCATAGGGATATCTGTACGGCCTGATGTTTGGAGGAACACTTCCTGGAATCAGAGGAATAGCATGATCATGATCACGAATAGGTGGGAGACCTTGGGAGTCTCAAATACCTTGGAATGATTGTCCAAGACTATTTGGAGATCTGGAGAAATAGATGATTCCAATGTGGAAACATCTAGCCAACAGAATTGTGCAATTACACCTTGCTGTTCCTTTTTTAGAAGCTTTGTCATACCATTAGAGCTGATTATCTTTCCCGGTTTCCATGTAATACCTCTTAATACAACTTCCTTTCCTTCCATAGAAAATTTCATGAAAAGTTCTTGAAAAATCTATTGTACCCAAGGATTGTAGCCATTGGACTCCTAATACAACATCAACACCTCCCATTGGAATGGAGAGCATTGGGCTAGTCAATACATATTCTCCCATGGATAGCTTGATATTATGGCACTTTCTAGAGCAATTTATTGTTCCTCCATTTTCAAACATCACTTGACACTCTGGTGCTAGATATAAGAAGAAATTCAATTCTTTTCCTACCTTACAATGAATAAAATTGTGAGTACTTCCTGAATCAATCAACAATATTACCTTTTTCTTCTTGATTTGTCCTTCAATATTGATTGTTTGAGGAGTGGTAATTCCCGCCAATGCATTACAAGATCTGGTCGGATTCATTTGTTCTTCATCTAGTCTTTGTTCCTGGAGTATATCCTCTTCTTTTGACATTTCTTGCTCCTTTTCTTCATCCTCTTCACAATCTATGTAGAATAATTTCTTCCAAGCCCTTACATTATTATTGTTATGTAGGCTCTGATACCAAATGTTATGAAACCAGCTCAAGAAAAGATAGAAAAGATAGATCAACACCTTAGAATTCAGCCTCTTCGAGGGGGAAACCTCCTTTACATTACATAAATGAACAATTCCTGGATGATACAAATGAGACCTCCTTTCTATATATAGGATCTAGGGGTCATACATAATCAGAGCCTACAAAACAATAATAATGTAAGGGCACAATAATAACAATAGTGGGCTTCTATGGGGCACAATAGGGGCACAACAATATTAATAAGGGGTACAACTACAATAGTAATGGGGTAATCACTGGTATTATGGGGACCCAACACACAGATAGTAGGAATTCCTTCTCATAACAGAAGTACTCAGACAACCATTCAAGCCAAAAATATCATGATGAGAAATGACCCCAGCATATTGAATCTTTAAGAAGATTTAGCACAAGCTCAGCTTGTCGTAGAATGGCTTGAACTAGAAATTTTCTCCCAGCAAAAATACCAAGAATTACAGAGGTATGTTCGGGACATGAATACATCGAGAGAGAGACCTTAGACAAATATAAAAAATTAGAAGAGAAAATTGAGAAAATGAAGATCAGATTAGAGAAAGTCATGAGTCAAACGAATACTATCTTCTCATTATACACTGATGTTTTTGCATGCAGATCACCTGCCAATAATTATGCTTTATTTTTGCTAGAAAGATACTTGCAATTAATAATGAGAGCAGTGAGAGCTAGAAAACCCATCAAATTAAAAACAATTGAGGATTTTATAAATTGTTGCAAATAGCACAGGGTAAAAGTTCAAAGGTTGCTTTGTGAATTTTACTTACACAATTTTGTATTAGAGGAAGAGGTGGAAAAGAACCCCAACCCTTTTGTGGGGGATGTTCAATTCCAAGCCTTTATCTCATTTGCTCTCAATCAACTAAAGTGGTTCAAGGCTCATAATATGTTCCAAAGACAAGAGCATGGGCTGGATCTTTGGGTTAGAAGTGAATCCAAGCACCCTTTACAAATGATGGCCAATCACAAGAGTCTAATGACAAGGGAAAGAGTAATTAAAATTTTGGGACCTATTGAGAAAGAGATTGTACAAAAGGGAGTAGAATACTTCCTCTCCAATCAAGAAAGATCCATAGCTATAACCAAGCTCAGGTGGACAATATCCACTAGTAATTTACAAAATATAGAGCCTTTTAATTACAAAAATTTTAAGCTAGCTGCAGACCATTTTGTTACATATAGAAATCTCATTTTGAGAGAAGGTCCTTATTGGCTTGGATGTCAGTTCTGTAGCCCTAACATTTGGTATCATGTTAAAGGTTATCGGGCTATATACGAATTACCTGAAGGACAAAGAGGGACCATCTTTGAGCTCTTGGCCAAGAACCATTGTTTTAGACCACTTTACGACATTCCTTCTCCAACTTATTCTTTAACTGCTCTGCATACAAATTACTTGCTTTTCATGAGGCCATGAAAAAGGGTAAGCAAGGGAGTATGTTGAGTCACGGAAAGGGTATGTGTTTACTATTAATCTCATCACACTTTTCCCTTATTCTTATCTTTTCTATATCAAAATGTGGTAATATATTGAGAAATTATGGTAAGAAATGAAGGAATTATCTGCAGTTATGATTTAGCTAATTATTACCCTTGTTTATGCAAGAAAACAACAAAAAGGACAATTGTTGTTCCTTAATGAAGGAACAACAAAAATCAACAAGCAGAGAGAAGAATGAGGTGGTTGCGGACAAGGCCAAAGAAAAATCAAAAGGATCAGCGTGAGAAAGGAAAGGATGTCTGAAGTTAGAAATCTGTTCGCATTTACCATTTATCTTTCACCCTTTCTGATTATAAAAGGAGACGATTGTAAGGAGAAAGAGGGAGGAAACTCTGTTATTATTGAATTTGGAATTTTAATTACAGAATCTCGCTATTGAGAGAACATGGTTATATTGTAATGCTACTTATATTCGATGATTAATACATAAGTGAAGTTTTTGTTCCCTCAAGCTATCTGAAGTAACTTAGCAGTGCTCGCTAGCAGCTAAGGGCATGGCCTTTGGTGGATTCAACTACTTTCTTTGTGTCATATATTTCAAATTCCCGCAAGAGTGATGGTTTGTCGTATTCTTGCTTTCTGTGATTTTATCTCCTTTGTTATTTATTGTTTTCTAGTGTTGACATAATATCTTTGCTTTATGTAACGTACAGTATTGTCGTTGATTCAGTTTATTTTCATTTCGGATTGAGTTACTTAGATAAATATTCTGCTTGATTTAATTAACTATAAAGAGTATTAACTATCACTGTTGAAACTCTCAGATTGATATCATTAGTGTTTAGATTATTTACTGAAGAGTGAGTTTGATTTATATTAAATCAGTTTAGAAGAGACGTGTTATTGCTACTGTACTCTCAGCGGATGCCATTGCTAGTTGAATTGCTTGAGTAAGAATTGATTATGATTTCGGTAGAAGATTGAGTCTTGAAGTTCATTTGTTATATTCCTTCTAATGATTGATGTTGGAATTTATTAGATTCATCCATTTACTCTTGTCTTTAAAGATCTATACTGCAATTTGGGAAACATTACTCTCTGAATTAAATAGCAGCCACATACTGTGTACACGCTTGAAATAAGAAGACTTGCCCGGATTGATAATTAATGTGAGGACAATTAGGAGTTTTAAAAGAAACCTATTATCAACCAACACTATACATGTCAGTGTTCACAAGTTATCAAATGCATGTGAGGTGGTTGTTGTTGTCATGTATGAGGTCATGATTTGTGTAGTTGACATGGTCATGCATTGATGACTGGGCTCTAGCTAGAATGGTATGTATATGGTTTTGCACTCGTGTTATATGTCTATATGTAGTTGTTATGCATGTATGGTCTTGGTTAGAGTTATCCATAAATAGTAAGTCAAACATGCCTTATGAATTCATGGTATGAAATTTAGGTAATCATGGTACTATTGGTTGTTATGATGATAATGTGTTGGCTGAGATAGAGTAGGAGATGCACATGACCATAATGGAGTTGCAACATTAGACGTCGGGAAAAGAGCATTTTGTCATATAGATATTGTATGTTTGGCATGAAGGTATGTAAGTTAAGGATTTTCATATGCATTAGGTTTATATACATTAGGTTTATCTAGATGTATTTTGCTGTTATGGTTACATTCATGATAGATGTTAGTTAATTAGTGTAGTTATATGCACATATGTCAGATAGTCAAGAATGATAGTAACCTATAGTCGTATGCATTGTTATTGTTGTTTTATATTAGATAACCTAATGATTATGTTATATTTTTTTGATGAGAATGTTATAGGTTAACTTGTTGTTGTTATGTGAGATTTATCTTGAAGATTAGGTTATATGTTTTCGATGAGCATGAGACATAGCTTACAGTTTTTATATGCTAGTAACTTGATGATTAGGGTTATTTCATCAAAGATCTTGACGTAATATGTATCATGCCAAATTGGATTGGCCTATGCATATGGTTAGGGTTATGACATTCAGGTAAGAGTTGACTTATTGTGTTTCATTGTGTGTTACTAATCTAGATCGATCATACATATGTGATTTCTATACATAAATGATAAATTCTTATGAGTTTATGATGTGAACATGTTAGTTAGTTAGTGTTATGGATATTGCGATATTATTTATGTTTGAGTTGAAATGTTGTGGAGTTATATCTTGCTAACTAGATTGATTTTGTAGAGAAGACAGCCTCCCCTAAGATACATTAAGGTACAAGATTTCTTATGTCGTCTATTTAGTGTTTGAGTGTTTGGTGTCTATTATGTCATTTAGTTGATTTATTTAAGATGGTATGTTTGAAATTTGGTTGAATGTTTGATGAATTACATAATATGAGTATGTGTTCAAATGATCTTGTTTTAGGATGATTGTACTAACACATATGTGTTGAGACAGTTGATATGTACTTGAGTATAGTATCTGATAGTTGTAGAATTGTGTCTAAGGACTATGAGTTGACTACAAATTATGATATGATTGTTAGCCTTGGTAAATGTTTATTTCAAATTTATCGATATTATTGTATTGATATTTGAAACATGTGGATGACATGTGTGAGCATTTGCAGGGTAACATGTTAAGTATTAGTGTGACAAGGTAAGACTTGATGTGTTTATATAGTTAACAGTTGGGTGACATGGAAGTATATAGTAAGACTCAATTGTAACAAAGTAAAAAAGTAAAAGAAAGGAATTGGGGAAGAAACCCTTTAGCTATGTTTGGAAACCCTAACTCCAAATGAATGAGTGCTTTGCATACAGGTAGTATCCTTAACCTTAATTTTGTCTGACATTATGTGGATATGTGCTATATTCATGAAGTTGTACTTGACAGGTATATTAGCAAGACTCTAGTTGTAGGAGGCTTTGTCAAGGGAATTGGGGTCCCTTGAGAGATGGCGTGGATGTGTTCAGTTGCAAGCAATGTTCTTGGCACAACAAGGTAAGGTAACCAATGTATTGTTATGTTTATTTATGCACTGAAAATTATGTGTTGATGACAGCATGATGCAGGGGACTGAATGGCAAAGAGATTGCCATGAAATCTTGAAGAAGGATCAAGTTGATATTTCCCTAGGAATCATGGGGATTGAGCTATGGTGTTTGTTGTCAGTATTGTGCCTTTGGTCTTTCATAATTTGTTGTGCTTGACTTGTGGATTTGTTTATGTCTAGTGTATGGCCTTACCACTTTGTTTGTGGAGTCATTTGTTATTGGTTTTCAAGGTTTTCTACTTGTTTGATTCTTGTGCTTTCATTTCAAGTTTTGATTCTTGGGAATTGGTTGAGAAAGAGGAGACTTGATGGATCTCAAGAGAGCTATGTGGTACCTGAAAGGTAATGTAATATTCAGATGAAGCTTTGTGCATGAGTAGGCACAGCAGAGGGTAAGACTATGACATCCAGTTGGACTGGTTGGGTCCGTTGGTGTAAATGAATGATGGTAGGATAGTAATGATAAAGGTAACTAGAAACGGTAAGGTAGATGGACCTGAAATGTCGAATGGATTGACTAATCTAGGAACAATGGTTCTCAATGTTGTGCATGGATAAATGAAGTTCTCCTAACCTTGACCTTGATATCTATTATTTATGTTGTGATCATTCTTTCTTTATGCTAATGATTATATGGATATATGTTTGTATGTACATTGTTATTTGACAGGGTCATCACGGATCATGATTGTTTTATGCTAATGTTTATGTATATGTATGTATGTGTCTATGTATCTATGTCACTGATTGACAAGGTCATCAGGAATTGTTCTGTTGGAGGAATGATTGCTTACACAGGAAAATGGCATGAAGAGGTTCTTGGTCTTATGAAGAATCAATTGGGAAAAGTAGTCATGAAAAATATATGAGGTCAATATGATGTGGTTATGAGCTGAAAAGGAAGCAGTGTGGTCTGCAACATGCTAGGTTAAGCAAGAATATAAAACTAGAAGCAAGGTTTCTTGGTAAGGACAGTGTGGTTTCAGATGTGTGGTATTAATATTGTGCATATGTTGTATATGTTGTACAAGTTGCATCTGTGATGATTATGTGCATGCAGCATTGTGCATATGTAGTGTGTGCAATATTATGTATAAGGTGTTAATATAGATAATGTTGTATGAATGTTGCATATTCAGTGCTAGGTATTTATGGTGTTATGTAAATGTTGGATATACATTGTTGTGTACATATTATACTATGTGCATTATGGATATGTGGTGTTGTATGCAGATGGTTTTATTTGCATGTTGGATATGCAGTCTTGTGTATGTATGATGCAATGTACATGTAGGATATGCAGTGTTATGTACATGTGGTGTTGTATGCATGTTGTACTTGCGGTGATATGTACATATGGTGTTGTGTGCATGGTTGTACAACTGGTGTTGTGTGCATATGGTTCTCTGTACATGTTGTAAAATTGGCACTCTGTGCAGGCATTGTTATGTACATGTCGTGCATGTGGCACTGTGTACATGTGGTTTCCCATACATGTCATGGATGTGGTACTATGTACATGTGGTACTGTGTACACGTTGTACAAGTGGTTTAGTGTACATGTGGAGTTGTGTAGGTGGCGTTGTGTACATGTGATTCCGTGCACACATTGTGCAGGTGGTGTGGTGTACAGGTGGTACTGTGTACATGTTATACATATGGTATTGGTGCACATGTGGTATTGTATGCATGTCATACATACTGTGTTGAGGGAATGTTGTACTATGTATGTGCATGTATTGTGTGGTGTTGTACATCAGGTGTAGATGTATTGTGTTGTGTTGTACACCAGGTGTAGGTGTATGTATTGTATTTTATACATTAGGTGTAGGTGTATGTGTTGTATGTCAAGTGTAAGTGCATGTATTTCATGAATTTGTATGTCATGTGTGGTTGTATGTGCGTGATGAACACTATGTATATGTGCACCTGGTTGAGGAGTGTTGGGCTGTGTTATATTCTTTCCACGACTAGCACCCCTAGTTAACTGGGGGGTTAGAGGGGGGGCAATTTATCCATGGTTTTGTGCATGGTTTTCGCGCGTGGTTTTGGGCACGATGGTTTTCAGTCCATGGTATTGGATGCTTCGACATGTATATATATGTATTTTAACATTGAAAGGAATATAATGAAAAATTAAGTTGCTAGTCTCGATTTTGGGATCGAGGGGAAAATGTTTGTGTATATGTGTTTTGTGTTATTCTCTTGCATTGTTTATTTTCTATTCTTAGAATTTGTATAAAGGTCATTTATGTACGGTGTTAAAACCTACATTTGGTATTAGAGTTGTTTTGGCTTCAACGGGATGCCTTTGTTTCCGAGGGGTTTCGCTCAGGCCTGTGGTAGACCCTATTCAGTGGGAGATCTATGGGATCGATTCTGGTGATGAAAGAAGATGGCAAGCAGTGGAAAAATAGAGATCGAGAAATTTAATGGTGAGAGTTTTCAGTTATGGAAACTTAAGATGGAGGATATGTTAGTAAATAAAGATCAATGGATAACAGTAAATCCGAGTACCAAACCAATAAAAGTGTCCGATGAGGAATGGAACAAGTTGGATCATAAGGCAAAGAGTAGAATACAATTCTATGTCTCAGATTTAGTATTGTTGAATGTATCAGGGGAATATATGACTAAGGCTTTGTGGGACAAGTTAGGGACTTTGTACCAATCTATGTCTCTGGTATGTAAATTGTTCCTATCGAAAAAGTTGTATAACCCAAGGATGAAAGATGGAGACTTAGTGATAGAGCATCTGAATGCATTTAATATTGTGGTAAGTTAGTTATTATCTGTTGATATTAAAATTTCATTTGAATATAAGTGCATAATTTTGGTGTGTTCTCTACCGTATTCATGGGATAGTCTAGTTATTGCAATAGGTAGCAATGCAACTGCCTTACAGTTTTATGAAATAGTCTCATCCTTCCTTATGGAGGAGATGAGATGGAAACATATGGAGAGCCAGAATTGTGATGCCTTGTCTGTACTAGGAAGGTCCCACAATAGAAACAAAGATAAGTCATCGAGTGGGAGATCTAAATCTCCAGGAAAACATGTAAAGGTGTGTTGGAAATGCGAAAAGGAAGGGCACTACAAAATGGACTATAAATCTAAAGCTCTTGACAAAGGAAAGGGATCTAATGATGCTCCTTCTGCAGAGAGGAAAACCACCTCAGATGAAGGTGGGGATGTGTACTTGAAGTCTTCAAGTACACATGTAGATTATGAGTCATGGTTGATTAACTTAGGTGCATCCTTTCACTTCACTTCCCATAGAGATTGGTTTTGCAAGTATGAGAAATATGATGATGGTGATGTCTTCTTCGGGGATGACAGGAAGGCTAAAATCATTGGTCGTAGAAAATTTAAGTTAAATTTGCAATGTTGAAGGATTAGAACACTTCTGGGTGTTCTGAATATTCCTACATTGGCCAGAAATCTAAATTTTGTAAGCAAGTTGGATGATGCAGGTGTAAAAAGTGTTCGAGAAGGATACCTGCAATATGGTTCAAGGAGCACTGGTATTGATGCAGGGAGCTTGGACTGGAACTCTGTACAAGATCCAAGGTAGCACTATTGCTTATGGGTGCAATAGTTATGTAGTTTCTGAAAGTGGAGCAGAAAATCTAGCGGTCTCTGGAGAAAAGACCATGCTATGGCATCAAAGGCTTGGACATATTGGAGAGAAGGGCCTCTGAATACTTCATGGTAAAGGTATGGTATAAGGTATGACTAATATCTCTCTAGATTTTGATTTTGTGAAAATTGTGTATATGGGAAGCAGAATCGGGTGAGTTTCCCCTCTGGTGGTAAGAGGGAAAAATATGTATTAGAGCTTGTGCACAGTGATGTGCTTGGACCTGTGAAGGTTCCTTCACTGGGTAAGTCTGTGTATTATGTAATATTTATAGGTGACTTCTCAAGGAATACATGGATATATTTCCTTAAGAAGAAATCTGAAGTCTTTGATAGGTTTAAAGAATTTAAGGCTCTGGCGAAAACCAGACATAGAAGAATATAAAGGTGCTAAGGACAAATAATGGTGGAGAGTTTTGCAAGAAGGAATTTGAAGAATTATGTAAGAAGTGTGGTATAGCATGATAGAAGACTACTCCATACACACCTGAGAAAAATGGAGTTGCAAAAAGAATGAACAAGATGTTGATGGAAAGGGAAAGAAGCATGCTCAGTGGTGTCGGGTTAGGACAGGAATTCTAGGCAGAGGCAGTGGAGACTGCATGTTAGCTGGTCAACATATCACCTTCATCAGTGTTGGAGGATAAGACTCCACAAGAGGTATGGACTGGTAAGAAACCCTCTCTTTCACATCTGAGGGTATTTGGATGTGATGCCTATGTACATGTTCCAAAGGAGTAAAGAACAAAGTTGGATAGTAAATATGAAATGTGAATATTTATTAGGTATAAGGATGGTTTAAAGAGTTATAAACTTTGGAACCTAGTAACAAGGAAGGTTGTGTGCAGCCAAGATATGGTGTCCAGAGAGGTGAGATGTTATTAAACATGAAGTCCAACCAAAGGAACCTGAGAAGAGAGAGTTTGAGCTAAAGGAGGAAGACTCAGACTCTATGACAAAAGAGGAATCAGAAGATGAACATCCACAAAACATGGTTGTGAGAAGATAAATTTGAGAAAGAAGGTGACTAGAAAGGCATAGTCCATCTGATTTTTGTTCAAAATTTTCTTTATCTATTATTAATGATGATCCTATAACTGTGAAGGAAGCAGTAGATTTAGAGGATGGAAAACTCTGGAAAGAGGCCATGGTTGATGAAATGGTATCTTTACACAAAAATGAGGCTTGGGACCTAGTGGAGTTGCAGACTAAAAGGAAACCCATTGGCAACAAATGGGTGTTCAAGAAGAAGACAAATGCAGAAGGAAAGGTGGAGAAATACAAAGCCTGGTTGGTAGCAAAAGGTTATTCCTAGGTGTCGGGAATCGATTTTGGTGATATTTTTTCTCTTGTTGCCAAGGTAGCTTTTATTAGATTACTTTTATCTATAGAAATTCTCTACAAATGTCGCTCTTAGACCACGTAGAAAATATGCCGGTAGGTTAACCTGATAATGCAATGTAAATCAAAGAAGAATACTATAACCTACTTCTACTATCAATTTGTAGAATCTTAAAGATCAAGCTGAACACATATAACTTGAAGAAGAAGAATCAATCACACAATACACATAAAAATACTTTGAGGAAAGCCTCAGCTAAAAACCCCCTATCTCTATTATCATACAAGGTGGAAATACATTGAAATTATACAAAGCCTTAGCTCTCACAACTAGCCAGCTCTCAATACAATCCTCACAGACACTCATAGGAAATTTGGCTTCTCTCAAGCTTTCCTCTCTGCCCTCCAAGCTCCTATTTCCTTGCGCTATTCCTCTGGGTTGATTCTCCTTCAACCAAGTGGGACACTATCTCACACACTCTCGAAATTGTGCAATCCTCAAGGAATGAATCCTTGACTGCATGCATGAGTTTTCTTTATAAGAAAACACATGCAAATGATAGTACATTGTCCTTGAATTTAATCTCAATAGTGTCTTTCTCAAAATAGATGTGCATCAGTTTCCGATGAGGGAATCTTCAGTTAACTAGAGTACACTAGTTGAGTTCATGCATGCATCAACTGACAGTTAACTCTTTATTAGTTCCTCAAATAGATTGGAACTAATTTAATTGGAATTAACTCAGTAAAATGATTTAACTAATTACAACTCAAATATAACTCAATCTTATCTCCTTAATTCAAGGGATAACTCTTGCATGAGTTCACAAAGACTTCTAACTTGAATTTCTCCAAATAATTAATTTGAAACAAATTAATTAATTATTTGCAAGTAGTTGTTAAGACTAAATTCGATTTTAATTCACAATGCAATTCAAGGACAAATTAAATTGGAATATTCTTATTTCCATATTTCAACACTCCCTCTGAACAAGAAAGGGATTATCTGCCACCCCGACCCTGTCTCTATGGAACTCAAATTTACACTTTGACAATGCCTTTGCCAAAATGTCAACGTCTTGCTCCTCTGTCAAAATACACTGCAAATACATGATCCTCCTCACTACACAGTCTCTGAGATGATGATACCAGAATTCGATGTGCTTGGACCTATCATGAAATACTGGATTCTCAGAGAGTTTGATACAACTCTGATTATCACAATAGATCACAGTTGGATCCATCCTCTAATAAAAAAAACCAGCTAGGATTTTCCGCATCCATATGGCCTCACATGCAGCCTGACTTGCATCCATGTATTCAGCCTCTGCCGAGCTGAGTGCAACTGACCTCCGTTTTCTATTGTACCAAGAAACTGTCGCTGACCCAAGGTTGAAAATCCCTCCTGATGTGCTTTCGATCCAATGGACTCCTTGCCCAATATACATCAATGAAGCCCTGTAGCTTCACTCCCTCTGTCCATCTGTACCATCATCCATACTGAGATGTGCCTCTAAGGTATCTCAATACATGATTTTCCACCTTCCAAAACATCTTGGTAGGCTGAACCATCACTTGACTCATCTGGTTCACCGCATAGCACAAATCTGTCATGTGTTCACTAAGTACATCAGTGAACTCACAAGCTTCCTATACATAGTAGCCTCCACTACATCTCCTGAAGTAGTATCCTCCTTCCTCCAATCACCAACTAGAGGAGTCTACATGGGTTTTCACTTCTCCATGTGGAATATCCTGAGTATCTTGTTGGCATACTTGCCTTGAGACACAAACAACTCCCCATCCTTTTGCCACACTTCCATGCAAAGTAGGTAATGCATGAGACCCATGTCTTTCATCTCAAATTCTCTTGCAAGTTCCTCCTTGAAAGACACGATCAACTGATCATCACCAGTCAATATGACATCATCAAAATAAAGTACGATGATCAACAACTTACCTTTCACCATGATAATGTACAGGTTCACATCCACTTCACTCTTTCTGAAGCCCAATCCGGTGAAGCAGTTGTCTATCCTGGTGTACCAAGCACGAGGTGTTTGCTTCAGGCAATATAACACTCTCTTGAGTTGGCACACATGTGACTCATGATCGAAGGTCTCAAAACCTTCCGGCTACTCTTTGCACACCTCTTCCTCAATCTCGCCATTGAGGAATGTAGTCTTCACATCCATCTGATGGATCTTCCAACCCATTTGTGCTGATAGTGCCAACATAGATCTAATAGATGAGTACCTTGTGATAGGAGCAAAAGTCTCACCATAGTCAATCCCGTTGACCTATGAAAAGCCATGGGAAATAAATCTTGCCTTATGCTTCTCCACACTACCATCCGCAACTTTCTTTACCTTATAAAGCTAATGAGAACTCACAACTGACTTGTTCTTCGGTCTTGGAACCATATCCCAAACACTATTAAAAACTATGGAGTCATACTCCTCCACCATAGCATCAACCCAAATCACCTGTTGCACTGCTTCCTCAAAAGAACATGGCTCGGTCTTAACAAATTCCCCAGCAAGGGCCATGTATCTAGTCTACCTCTCAGGTGACCTCCTCTATCTGTGTTGAGAAGATGGTGCTCCCACATTCTCTCTTGCATCCTTCAACAATCTGTCAGGTTCTCTTGTGCTATTCCATCCATATCTGAAAGAATCTACTTGAGTGGATGTCTCCACTCCTAGAACCTCTGCATGTGGCTGCTTCACATCAGTCTGATGCTCCTCCTCCTTAGGAACCAACAGTTTGTCCACATCCTGTAGTTAGAGCTCCATCTCAAGGGAAACTTGCATGGCCTTCTTCTCATCAAACTTGAGATCTCTGCTAACCACTATCCTATAACTGGTAGGAAAGTACACCCGATAGTTGTGAGGTGTATTAGTGTACCCCACAAGTATCCCCAACTCTGCTGTCAGCTCAAGCTTCTTTCATGCATCCTTTGTCACATGGAAATATACCGATGAGCCAAAGATCTTGAAGTGACCCACATTTGGTCTCTTATCGGAGAAAGCTTCCTTTGGTGTCTTCATCCCAAGTATGCAATGTGGGCTTCTATTCTGCAAATAGCCCACTGTGTTGCATGCCTCAGCCCACAAATGAAATGGTAGGCCGTGGCCATGCAACATTGCCCGTGCTGCCCCTACAATAGTTCTGTTATTCCTCTCAGCCACCCCATTTTGCTATGGGTTATAAGGTGTCGTCAACTCTCGTTTAATTCCTTCTACTACACAGAAGTACCTAAACCCTTGAGAGACATATTATCCACTATTGTCACTTCTAAAGGCCTTGATCTTCTTCCCTAACTCTTTCTTGACCAAAGCTTTGAACTCACAAATTTTTTTGAAGGTTTGGTCCTTCTTCTGCATGAAATAAATCCAACATTTATGAGAATAATCATCAATGAAAATCATATAATACATTTGCTTCAATGTGGATGCCATTGAGAATGGTCCACACACATCAATATGAACTCACTCTAAGATAGCCTCTAGTCGACTGTCTCGATCATGAAAGGAAGACTTGGTGTACTTTCCCAAGGTACAACCTTTGCATTTGTCAACTTGCTCAAGTTTACCTTTGGAATGTCCTATAGATATCTGTTGCATTATCTTCAAAGCCCCATGATGAAAATGGCCCAACCACCTATGCTACAACTCACCAATGTCTTAGCTTTGTACCAAATATTCTTTCATACTCAATGCTGCACAATCATCTACCTCTAGTTTATAGATATTTTTCACCCAAATCCCTATCCTCTTGGTCTGACCTGTGGCTATGTGTCTTAGGAATGCATTTCCTTTATTGAAAAAATATCGTAGCCTTTGTCCTCCAACATCACAACCGATACCAAATTCTTCTTTAGTCTAGGCACATATTTCACATCTGTCGAGGCGAGAGGAGCTCCATGCTCCCTCTGAAAAGCAACCTTGCCCACTCCTGAAACACTTTGCCTTCCATTGTCACCCATCTCTATGCGCATATTGAGGTCTTTCTCCTCCAAGGCACTGAATAAAATTTTATCACTGGTCACATGGAATGAGGCTTCACTATCAAGATACGAGACACAACCCATCATTGATGGCACCATGCATGCGATGAGGGTAATTTTTCATTTCGAACTCAGAGGCTACTGCCTCACCTTCTGATCATTCCAAGGATACCTTTTTGGAATTCTTAGATGGGAAATTAGTCGCATAATTTCCCATTTCGTGACAATTAAAGCATATTACTTTAGACTTGTCACCCTTCTTCCTTCCATGAGAAGAATTCGATTTGGAATGGGAAGCCTTCCCTTCCCTTTCCTTGCCTTAGTTGCTAAGGCCATATTTTCTTCATTATCATCCTTGGATGAAGAACCATCTCATGTGCTCCTCCTGATCTCCTCCTGCATGAGATCTGACCATAGTCATTCCCAATTTGACAGTTTCTCCCTTCTATTCATAGAGTCCTGGTAAGTATTCTAATTCTTTGGAAGACCAAGGATAGTGAGGCTCA
Source organism: Pinus taeda (assembly GCA_000404065.3). Lineage (NCBI taxonomy): Eukaryota > Viridiplantae > Streptophyta > Pinopsida > Pinales > Pinaceae > Pinus > Pinus taeda. Next base: position 3,321 of record APFE031180543.1, on the reverse strand, counting down.
CCATATCATCATCGACAGTAGTTATTTCCACACTGCCAAGCTCATCTCTACAGGTGGTGATCTTGTTTAGATATGTGGAAATAGTATCTCCCTTCTCCATCTTGATTCTTCAAAGCTTATCCTTGAGAGCCAATTTCCTCTAGTTGCTACTTTTCTGGTAGAGGTCCTTCAATGTCTTCCACATTGAAAATTGAGTATCCTTCCCATGGAGACTCGAGACAATATGGTCTCGAACTCCCTCAAGGATGATCCGTCTCGCCTTTGCCACACACTTCTTCCACTCAGCCAACTCTTGTACATTAGTTGAAGTTGGCTTTGGGATTTCTTGATCAATGAAATCATTCAAGCCATTTTCTTATAATAAATCCTCCATTCTATCTTTCCATGTTATGTAATTTGATCTACCTTCCAAGGCATACTCGAGTCTCAAGCCATAGAACACCATTGGCCAACCTTGAAGTATGATATGAATTCGATTTACACCTACAACTCCAAACTTCAAACTTCAAATTCTCTTCTCAATATACTATTCACAGCTCTGATACCATGTAGAAATTCTCTACAAATCTCGCTCTTAGACCATGTAGAAAATATGCCTATAGGTTAACCTGATAATGCAATATAAATCAAAGTAGAATACTATAACCTACTTCTACTATCAATTTGCGGGATATTAAAGATTGAGCTGAACATATATAACCAAAAGAAGAAGAATCATTCACACAATACACATAAAAATACTTTGGGGAAAGCCCAAGCTAAAAACCCCACTATCTGTATTATCATACAAGGTGGAAATACATAGGAATTATACAAAGCCTTAGCTCTCACAGCTAGCCAGCGCTCAATAAAATCCTCACAGATGCTTACAGGTAATCCTGGCTCCTCTTAAGCCTTCCTCTCTACCATCCAAGCTCCTATTTCCTTGTACTATTCCTCTAGGATTATTCTCCTTCAACCAAGTGGAACACTATCTCACACACTGCCAGAACTGCACAATCCTCAAGGAACGAATACTTGACTACATGCATGAGTTTTCTTTATAAGAAAACACATGCAACTGATAGTACATTGTCCTTGACTTTAATCTCAAATGGGTCTTTCTCATAATATACATGCATGAGTTTCTGATGAGGGAATCTTTAGTTAATTGGAGTACACTAGTTGAGTACATGCATGCATCAATTGACTGTTAACTCTCTATTAGTTCCTCAAATAGTTTGGAACTAATTTAACTGGACTTAACTTAGTAAACTGAGTTAACTAATTACAACTCATATATAACTCAATCTTATCTCCTTAATTCAAGGGATAACTCTTTCATAACTTCAGAAAGACTTCTAACTTGAATTTATCCAACTAATTAATTTGAAACAAATTAATTAATTATTTCCAAGTAGCTGTTCAGACTAAATTCGATTTTAATTCATAATTTAATTCAAGGAAAAATTAAATTGGAATATTCTTGTTGCCATATTTCAACACTATCTGCTGCTGCTACTTTTCATTTTGAGGTAGAACAAATGGATGTGAAGGAATCATTTCTTCATGGGGATTTGGAAGAGGAGATCTACATGAAGCAACCTAAAGGCTTTGTGGTGAAGGGTAGGAAAGAACTGTCATGCAAGTTAAAAAAGTCTCTATATGGGTTAAAATAGTCACTAAGGATGTCGTAGCATACCTTTGATACATTTATATGGGGACTTGGCTTCACCAGAAGCAAAGCAGACCACTGTGTGTATTTTAAATTAATTTGTGACCGTGTTATTTATCTAGTCTTGTATGTGGATGATATGTTGCTGGTTGGAAATGACAAAGAAATTATCAAGGATTTCAAGACCCAATTGTCCTCCAAATTCAACATGAAATATATTGGTGCTGTAAACTATATTTTGGGCATCGAAATTAAAAGAAATCGGGCAAAGAGGATGCTTTGGTTAAACCAAAGGAAGTATGTCAAGAAAATACTATAGAGGTTTAATATGCAGGATAGTAAACCGGTGAAGGTTCCTATTCCTATAGGTGTAAAGTTATCTACTGAACAGTGTCCCAAGACACAAGAAAAGGAAGAGGACATGTCTCATGTTCCATATGCAAGTGCAGTTGGTAGCTTGATGTATGCGATGGTGTGTACTATATCAGAAATTGCACATGCAGTAGGAGTATTGAGCATGTTTATGTCAAAACTAGGGAAGGAGCATTGGACAATAGTGAAGTGGGTTTTCAGGTATTTGTGTGGCGTTAGTGATTATGGTTTGTGCTAGCAAGGAAGACCAGAATCGGACAAAGCTTTGGATATTCATGGCTTTGTTGATGCAGACTGGGCTGGAGATCTGGATAAGAGAAGATCTACAAGTGAGTATGTGTTTAACCTATTTGGAGGTGTAGTCAGTTGGATGAGTAAGAAACAATATATAGTGGCACTATCAACTATAGAGGCAGAATACATGGCAGCCACGCATGCATGGAAGGAAGTAGTTTGGTTGCAGAGATTATGTTCAAGTATGGCGTTAGTATAGGGAGCTATAAGGATAGAATGTGACAACCAAAGTGCAATTTTCTTGGCAAAGAAACCTATTTACCATTCAAAGACAAAGCACATTGATGTTCAGTATCAATTTGTGAGGGATATGATAGAAGACAAAAAGGTGTTGCTGGTAAAGGTGGACACTTTGAAGAATACCACAGATGTATTGAAAAAATCTGTGAGCTCTGAGAAGTTCTCTTAGTGTAGAGAAACAGTGGGTGTTGTAGGGCTGGATAAATGACTAAGCTCTCCTGTGGCCGCCCGTGGAAAGAAAAAACAAGTGGAAGAATGTTGGGTAGTGTTATATTCTTTCCATGACTAGCACAGCTAGTTAAGCGGGGAGTTAGAGGGGGGGTGGAGCGCCCCCTTCGTTGTGCCAACTGTGCAGTGGGGGGGTCACAAGGGGTTTTAGGAGGGAAGTTAGCCCTCTTGTATGGGGTCCAGGGAAGCGCCTCAAGGAAATGTTTTTGTTACCTGCACCCATCAAACCCCCTGTGACCCCCCCACTACATAATCAGTGCAACGAAGGGGGGGCTCCACCCCCCTTCTAATGTCCCGTTAACTATGTGGGCTATTCGTGGAAAGAATATAACATAACCTAACATTCTCCCACTTGTTGTTTTATTTCCATAAGGGGCCACAAGAGAGCTTAGTCATTTATCCAGCCCTGCAATGCCCATTGTTTCCCTACACCAAGAGAACTTCTCAGAGCTCACAGATTTTGTCAATGCATCTGTAGTATTCTTCAAAGTGTCCACCTTTACCAGCAACACCTTTTTGTCTTCTATCATATC
>APFE031180538.1:12448-61661 GCA_000404065.3 Pinus taeda | reverse complement strand
AAGGATGTTATAAATAAAGCTTGGAGTTTACAGGAACTGAGTCTTACTGGTGCATGCTGTGATTGGAACCATTGAATGCTAAAGGATTCTAGTGCTATGGCTTGATATAATAAGTGTTTCTCTGTCTCTGTTAATTTTTCTGTTATTTATTTTAACTCATGACTCTCACATGTTGTTCTAAATCTAGGAAAAAAAGAAAAAGAATAGCCCAGGATTTGTCCATGGAGACACCCTGATCTCAATCTATCTTCACTATAAATGTTTTGCATACCTTCAGCTGTTTAAATTGGAATTCTTAACTGCTCCAATAAGCTCTGAATATCTCACAGTCACTATTTGGTAATTCATTTATGCTACTAAGTAGAGATTGTTGTTCAAATTGATATCACATTGTCGGTAACTCCATGTCCCATTGTTTCACTCACTAAATCGGAAAATTATATTAACAATAGCCATCTAGCCTTGCAGCAAAACTTTCTCCATCACAGGCACCAGAACTATCCCACTTTTTTGACTCATCTTTTGCACTCTTCATGCCCTTCTTACAACAAAAGTTCATCAACCAAAGTCTTAAACAGGAAACTCTAACTTTTAACTAGCCCTAAATACTCACAAAGCATAGCTAAAACTTAAAGAGAGAGCCTTCTCTGATTATAGATAGGCTAAGATCTATAATCCCAAGGTTGGTTAGTGGTTACCCCGGCCGTATTCCCTTGGGAGTCATAGGGAACAACCTGGGTGTTAACAGGAAGATGAATTGAAGAAATTATGGGAAGGGATACATGTGTACGATGTATTAAGACCCATTGCAATAGGGAGGAGTTTTACATTGTATCGCATGTGTGCATACACCATACAATATTATACATGCTTAGGAGTTTTCTCTCGTAAATTACATTTTATTGATTTGTTTATATATGTAACATTATTGTTTTACATATTAATTTAATTCATTGCAACTATTTTTATCTTCATGGTCACTAAAGTATTAGCCTGTATACAATAATTTCATACGTCTTGTAACAAAAGGGTACCATGGACGTAAATGTTGTGGACCTTCTCTGCGAGCTAGGTGGTCCGACCACTTACAAAATCAAGTGTATGACTACTCTAGGGTATTTCTCCCAGAAGAACACCCTTACAAAAGAGAAACATTTTCCTTCAATGGTAAACCAGAGAGAACCTAAAGGCCTGTAATAATAAAATGAGCTGAATGGATTAGAGCATATGAGAGATAGAAGAAGGAGTTTGCATAAATGTTTGATTCAAATGGGGATCCTGTGTTCGATGATCCAAAATTCTTTGACACCTATGTTAAGAAATTACCCATTGGGATGGAAAGGAACTTTGTCTTTTATGAGCTCCCATATTGGGAGCATCTTAAGATTGCCCACTTACTAGATCTCATGCATATATTTAAAAATGTTTCATCTTCTTTACGGAGGCACATATCATCAAAATAAAGTGACACATTAGTTGTTAAAAGAGATGTTATTTCTTCAAAAACTAAAAAGAAACATTGGCCAAGAGAAGAAACTATAGGAGAGGTTGGTCCCTCTTGGTCTTTCAAAGAAGGTGATGTCCCATGGATTTTAAAGAAAGATTATCTTTCTTTGGAAAAGGAAGTTATAATGATTGTGAGGGTGCCTTATTTATATGGATCTTCACTACGAAATTGCATCAATGTCAAAGACCATTTGTTGGGGTTGAAATCGCATGACCATTTAAACCTTCTAAGAGTACGTATGTCAAAAATATGATTTAATATTTTTTTTATTTTAATGCAATGGGATATTTTATAATTATTTTTTGTTTAATGTATTATTTATAGTGTAATGTCATTATCCTCTACCCGTGTGTGGGTGTGTGAACCATGACTTCCCCTAAGACCCAAGATGTGCCATATCTAAATTTTCTATATTTTTACATTGGATCACATCAAAGGAGATCCATATAGCTACCATTCCGCAGTGGCATCAAGAGATAACTTAGATTGTTTGTATGTTTCAGAAAGAAATACCAATGAGTTTCATGGACTTGTAGGTTCATATTCTAATTCACTTAGTAGATGAGGTTGAATTAGTTAGGGTGGTTTATTTTCATTGGATGTTCTTATTAGAGAGGTGCATGAAGAAATTTAAAGGTTTTGTTTGACAAAGGGAAAAACCCAAGGGGTCTATGGTATAGGGGTATATATCATATGAGCCTTTCTATTATGCCAGTGAATAGCTCAAGCAGATCAACAACACACTAGGTGTGGTGATTTGGGACAACGAAAGGGATGAAGACAAAAGAGAAGGGAGCTCCTCGAAATGAATGGAAATAGGTGCATGATAAAGAGTAAGTGTAGGCTTATCATTTGTAAAATTACTACATAATGATTATTCACATTGAACTTCATATTAATGCATATTTTGAACTCATGCGTACTATATATATGTTGGTTTGATTTCATCAATGAATTCAGAAATTGAAGCCATCAACAAATTCATTCTTTACAATATGGAAGAAACACAACTGTGGGTCGCATTTTATGAAAAAAGGAGGAGGAAATGGAGCACCGATAGGAAAGAATTCAAATAGTTGAATGGTAGAAGCATGCGTTATCTTGATCATTTAAAATAAATATGCCAATGACATGTTGTACTAGTTGGGTTGTTGATCAAGTCAGAGAGAAATATGGTGCATCTGGTCATTACCCATGTGATGAAGAGGATGTGATAAACATAGGGCTGGGTGTAGCAACTTCGTAACTATAATCTCTTTCTGTACAGTTTTAACTTCATACTGCACCTTTTAATTGTAACACACACACACACATATATATTAATTATGTTCAGGTTATTAAACACATGACACTGTGATTTTTATACTTTTTTATAGGTGCATTTGTTCCCATCTATGTGGGCATATGGACATAATTTTTGCATGGAGGATGTTGATGATGGATGCATGACACAAGATTGTGGAGTGGAAGTCAAGTTCAAGCAATCTAGTTGTGCTAGACACTAAGATCAAAAACTAATGCAAAGGACATTAAGTTATGTTGGAAAGATACACAAGATCATTCAAGTGGACTTCTCTTTGTTCCAATGTGTTAGTTTTAGGTGCAAGCAGTGGGACACCTTTGATCCAAATAATTTAAAGGAATATTGTGATAGTGGGTTGATATCTATCAACTCTAGAAAGATGTGGCAAGAAGCTAGGGAGCCTTATGTTTTCCGAAAACACTACAACCAATTTGTTTTTTACCCAGAGGTGTTGGATAGGGATTAGCAGTTTGTAATAAGAGATGACCCTAGATCAAAACATATTTTTGAGAACAACAGTTTTATCATGTAAATTGAGGAAGATAACCAAAGTGATGACATTGGAGAGTGATATGTACTTGTGTTATTTCATCATTTATACTATTATTGTATGTTTTTGTTTTCTTTATTTTGCTAATTATATTGTTTTTTTATTCGTCTTGTTGGCATTTCAGATGTTAGACCCCTATACTACTAGTGTAGGGGTCTAACATTTTATAATATAAATTGTAAGATAACAAAAAAAAAATTACACCCTTTTTTTCAGTGGTAAGTATTTCCAACTGTGTACAATATCTATGATAATAAGGATTCAAGGTCGTAATCCTTCTCAAATAGGAAAATGAGAAGCAAATAGTGAATTTAGAAACAACATTGAATATTCAGTCTCGATTTAGGTACTTATTGGTTTATTAATCAATTCACATGTTTTTTCTTCTTGTTTAGTTCAAAATCATATAAATTATCATGTAGTGATAACTCTATGAGGACTTTAACAATGGAAAAAGTGTGTATAAATTTGTAAGATTAAATTCTTGACATGAGAGGTAAATTCATGTTTACTATATTTAAATTACAGTTCTTGCAACATTATGTAAACTAAAAGGAAGTCTTATGCATGTATAAAATGTTGATTACGTCTTTTTATGGACCATAAGAGAAACAAATGGGCTTACAAGGATGCATGAGAGGTTTTAATTTTTTCCTTCTCATGGATAATGGAACAACTTTGAGTTTTCTTTCAATGTAATTATAATAAAAGTTGAATTAATAAATATTTTATGCCTAAGAATTAAATGATAAATAATGTGATGGTGATTAAGAGGCATTTGTTTGACTACAAATAGACTTGATAATTCATTTTCTTTCTTATTTATATTATGAAATAAATATATTTTTATATATTTATAAGTAAATATATTAAAGTAGACATGTCTTTACCATTTATGAACATGTTGCAATATTAGCTATAAAAATGTGAAAACATGAATTTTAGTGAACATCTCGTGATAAGTATGTGGAAAAAATAATATCTTTTGAGTTGTTTATTAAGAAATAATCAAATCTAATATTTGTCAAAAGTTTAAATCTAATATAGTATCATTTTTTATTATTTATCTCATATTTATTATTAAGAAGAGTTAAATTTAAAATAGTACAATAGCAAATGAAGAACCAAAATAGCACCAAAATTTTATATCTTTATTAGTATAAAACAGTTCACTTGTCTCTTTAAGGGAGAACTTCAAATAGAGAAAATCCCCAACTACAAGTAACTTCACAAGCCTTATTTTACATTTCTTGATCCTCATCCTTAGAGAGAGAATCTTTTTATTTAAATTGGTAAGAGTTGCCATAAATATTAAATTTAATTGCTTGAAAATCTCATAACTTTATTAATGTTAGGATCCTATAAATTTTATAGGATGAGTTGTTGTTGTACCTGATTATTTAGGGTTGAGAGAAGTAAATACTAATTCATTTATGAAATGTTTCCATGAAAAGGTTGATCATAACATTTGGATCCTAAATATGTTGGCTAGTCATCTTTTGAGTGGTCAAATCAAAGTAAAAGTACTAAAATTGATACCTAATTACCTCGACTCTCCCCTCATCAAATTTTTCCCTCCCCTCCTACTTCACTCATCCCATCCACTTATTCCATCTCCCCTAATTAAATTCCCATCAATCACTCCTGTTACATACCTTCCCCCTCTTTTTCATACTCAAAATCATTCCTCATTCTTCATTTCCCAAAGCAAAGGTCAAGAAGCACATCACAGCAAAGAAAGGAGGGTGATTTCCACGAATTCAGGTCTTCATCGTTGCTGACTATGCAAAGACTATGCAAACTGACTACGCAAATATTCCCCCTCATCTCTAAGTCACCTCGACAAGATTTTCTCCAATTTTTTGAATACCACACCATCCACAGGTTAGCCCCTTAAAAACCCATGTCTTGGTTTTTGTTAGATCGCCCTCCAAGTATGAAAACCATTAAAAATCCATACTGTGACTATGCAAAGACAAAGCATTTCTAAATTTGAATTTGCATGCCCATTTCTAGTTTGATTCTACCTGTGCTTGGTCAAATCGACTTAAATGCCTCCTAGGTACCTTTTATGACCATTGTTTCCCATAGATTTCTTGTTTAAAGCTAAGAAAAGTCAATTTCCCTTACCTTTACCTAAACCATGTTTGCACAATCAGATTTGTCCAGATATTTTCATCTATTAACCAATAAATCATTCTCATGTTCCCTGCAACATCATCCCATCACCTTGTTTTAAGACAACTCACACCAAATATGCCCCTGATTTCACTTGGTTGCCTTCATCTTTGTTCATTTTGTTAGGTTTACAAATCCTAGTAGATTGATAAACATTTCTCACATCTATCATCCTCAAGCATGAAACAATGCCCAAATCACCATTACTTGCAGTTGAAGACAAAGGAAAGAAGGTGATTAATCTTGAAGAGGTTGATGTCCGTGAAAAAAAGCCTAGAAGACCAAGGACTGGGGCAATGACTAGGAATGAAAAAATCACTCAAGATATGCTTCCACCTTAAGCCCAACCTACCATAGAAAACCCTATATCGATAGACAATGAAAAGAACAAAGAGTATTGGCTGGACAGAGAATGAATACTTAGAGAAGCTTCTGAAAAAACCAATAGAGACATTAACCTCTAGAGAAACATAACAAGGCATTACTATACTAGAAATATGAATAATAGAGTAAGGATAAGGGTGATGAAGAAGAATCTGGATAAGACCAGAAATAAATTGAAAGAGATCAAGCAAGAAAGCACCAGAGAGAAGAGGAGCAACCTTGACACTGTGGCTTAGGTACCCACTAGTTAATTTTGCAGCCACATCTGCAATTTTGTCTTTTGTGATATTTTTCATGAAGTATGATATAGTGTGGTAGTTTTATTTTTAAACTAATGTTATAAGGAGGTTGGGGAAGAAAAACCACCAGCTGTAGCAATCATTTGACAACTAAAGGGAGATTAGGGACATTTTGACCATGACTGCCCTTTGACTACACAAAGTCTAAAAGAGTGTTTTGACAAAGGGTATTAGTTTGAGAAAGAGTATCAAGGCTATATTAGCATGTTTCATACTCTTATGCATCCATTAATCTACATAAATTATCAATAGGCTCATTCAAAAACAAAATTTGGCACCTAAATGCACTTTGAATGCACAAAAATATCAGAGTTTTTCCTGTTTGGGTCATCATTTTGAAAACTGTTTTGTGGACAACCAGAGTTGACTCTCGGGAAACTGGAGGAGGTTTTTATTCCTAATATGATAAAATAAAATAACCTACTTCATATTTTACACTAGTATTATAGTGGGAGATATCCATTCACATCTTCATAGCATATTTTTTTGACTCCACAATTGCCTGTTTTAGTCATCTTTTGCAAAGTAGTTTATAAAGAACTGGAGAAGAATGTTTACAAATGGAAGGAGATTATCTCAAAAACATCTTCATGTAAAATAACATCCTTCACGTTTTACACAGGTCATACAGTTTGAATGTTGTTAGGGTAACTTGAAGACCCATTTTTAAAGTTTTGCAAGGGAAAATGACATGACAGTCAGCCTAGTCATTGTACAGATTTCGATTTTTTTGAAAGAAAAGGTGGAATCTGAAGTAGTTGAGAGATGGAGGCATGTAATAGGATGTATTAGGTGAATTTATTAGCATTAATTTCTATCTATTTTTTTTCAAATAAGTTTTGGTTTAGAAATGTCGCCCATGTTTTTATACATTTAATGTTTAGGTGCATTGAATTTGTTCTTTTGAATTTTTAAAAAGGAATTTGGTCAGTTAGTGAGGAATTTGAATCCCTATTATGTGTAAATATGAGAAAAAAATGATGTTAGTTATTATATAGTTCTTTGCTCAAGATATTATGTAAACAGTCACCTATTAATACTTTAAACTTTGAAGTATTATCGGTTGGAACTTTTTTTGAGAAGAAGGACTCATTGATGTAAAGCAGCTCACAGAGCCTCATTCGATCAAACTTCAATAATAGAGTTGCAACAATTACAATATTCTTATGTCACTTACGTTGGAGAAGTGGATTTACCTTTGTATCTTTGTCTTCACTATTTTCATATGTTGTTCATTGATTTCTAGATTATTCTAAAGAAGTAAAAGAATAGAATTTGTTGCAAAATACACTTTGCTTCCAGCTTAGTAATAATCTCAATGTTTTCTATTTGATGATTACTATCAAAATTATTAATTGCTTTGGTATAATCTAATTCCTTCATATTTTCTTCTAAATCACACCTCAACCTTAAGAATCCAGCAAAGGTACCTATCTTGCCCTGTAAGGTTGCTGTAGAGCTTGTTTTGATTGAATTCAACCTGTGACTCCATTTCCCAATGGCTTATCTTCCTTGTTTCAACCCAACTCAATTCTAAAATCCAAAACTTGAACCCAATAGCTAGTCTAACATTATTCAGAAGAGCATAGCTAAATTAGATAGATAGATCCTTCTCTAGGGTTGGAAGGGCTAGATTCCCAACTCTCAAAGTGGTTTTTTGGTTACCTCTGCAATTATTTCCCAACCTTATTAAATTATAGAGTGATAAAATCTTAGAAACCATACTGGGGAAGATGTTTCATCATACTTAGGAAAGAGTATCAAGTTTCAAATCTGATTGTTGATGGTGGACAATCATTAGACACAAGAAGGTTGAACCATTCACTTAGCGACTCCATTGTTGAAGAATCCAGGTTGCATAACACTCATGGAGACTCCACTACACACTAATTAGGGTGTTTGCTAAAGAAGATGACATGGTATGTGGCAGACCCTATCTCTATTGAAGCTTTACAAGAATTCTGGGATGAGTTTGCAGATTTTCAAATTGATGAAGGTTTTTCAATGACTTTGTTTTATTGTTTGAAATCATGCAAACTTTCATCTGAAATTAAAGTCTTTTTTCTTGAGTTATTTGCTGAAAGACTTGAGAAGGATATTCAATTCTTAGATACTCAGAATTAGTCTTACAGTTTCCAAGATCCGAAAGAGTTCTTTGAAAATATTCCTTCACCAAAACGAGAGAAGATTCTACTGCCTTTGATTTTTAGATTGATAAATGTTCTGCTTTTGTACACGAGACTAACACTATAAAGCTTAAATAATCGTCTAATATTGAGGATACAATTGGAAAACTTAGCCATGTTAAACTGGTCATTGAATACTTGGAGGGTCAATTAATAGATTATGTCTTTATTGATCCTGTAGCAGACTACATGAAGGGTTTTTTCACCTTGAATTTTCAGCCATGTTTTCACTATGAGAACCACATCCATCATCAATTGCCATTGTCACTACATTTTCCAATTTTGATCTTATTGAAGCACAATCAGGTAGCTATGTCAACTAAGCAGTTACTTGATTGACTTCACTGGAATTTTTGTGTTATTTTATATTGCAGTCATTTCAGCATATTAGATGAGTAGGTTTGTGCCAATAATCTTAGTACTCTGAGCACATTTGAAGTATTTTATGTTTCAGTTTGCAACAAAGTTTTCAGTTTTTCAGTATACAATTCAGATTTTAGATTGGAAGAATGGATTTGATTCTGTTTAAGGATTATAACAGGTGGTGAATTGGTTTTTCAGTTGCAGTGGTTTTAGGGGAGAGCGTGTTGTAGGATTGGGATCGGCACAATGGATAAGGCACTGGTCTACAAAATTAGAAATTTGAGATTATCTGTTGCCCCGAAGGGGGGCTAGCATCCCCAATTGGAGCCACTATTAGGATCCTATAAATTTTATATGATGAGTTGTTGTTGCACCTGATTATTTAGGTTTGAGAGACGTAAATAATGATTCATTTCTAAAACTATTTCCATGAAAAGGTTGATCATAACATTTGGATCCCAAATATCTTGGCTAGTCATCATCAGAGTGGTCAAATCAAAGTACAAGTACTGAAATTGACACCTAATTACCTCTACTCTCCCCTCATCAAAGTTTAGCCTCCCCTCCTACTTCACTCATCCCATCCACTTATTCTATCTCCCCTCATTAAATGCCCACCAATCACTCCCCTTACATACCATTCCCCCTCTTTTTCATACTCAAAATCATTCCCCATTCTTGATTTCCCAAAGAAAAGGTCGAGTAGCACATCATAGCAAAGAATGGAGGGTGATTTCCACAAATTCAGGCATTCATCCTTGCTGACTATGAAAAGGCTTTGTAAAGCCTGACTACGCAAAAATTTCTCCCCATCTCGACATCACCTCGATAATATTTTCTCTAATTTTTTGAACACCTCACCTTCCACGGGTTAACCCCTTCAAAACCCATGTCCTGGTTTTTGTTAGATCACCCTCCAAGTATGAAAACCATCAAAAATCACTACGCTGACTATGCAAAGATAGAGTATTCTAAATTTAAATTTTCACACCCATTTTTGGTTTGATTCCACCCCTGCTTGATCAAATCAACTTAAATTCCTCCTAGGTACCTGCTATGACCATTGTTTCCCATAGATTTCTTTTTTAAACCTAAGAAAAGTTGATTTCCCTTACCTTTACCTAAACCCTATTTGTACAGTTAGCTTTTTCCAAAGATGTTCATCCATTAACCGAGAAATCATTCTCACATTCCCTGCAACATCATCCCATCACCTTGTTTTAAGACAACTCACACCAAATATGCCCCTGAATTCACTTGGTTTCATTCATCTTTGTTCATTTTGTTAGGTTTACAAATCCTAGTAGGTTGATCAGTATTGCTCACATCTATCATTCTCAAGCATGAAATAGTTCCTAAATCACCATCACTTGTAGCTGAAGACAAAGGAAAGAAAGTGATTGATCTTGAAGAGGCTGATGTCTCTGAAACAAAGCCCAGAAGACCAAGGACCAGGGTAATGACTAGGAAGGAACAAAGCACTCAAGACATGATTCCACCTCAAGCCCAACCTGCCATAGAAAACCCTATATGGGCTGACAGTGAAAAGAAAAAAGAGTATTGGCTGGACAGAGTCAATGAATACCTAGAGAAATTTTTGAAAAAAGCCAATAGATACATTAACCTCTAAAGAAACCTAAAAATGCATTACTATGCTAGAAATATGTCATAGAGAAAGGATAAGGGTGATGAAGAATAATTTGTAGAAGACCAAAAATCAACTGAAAGAGATCAAGCAAGAAAACACAAGAGAGAAGAGGAGCAACCTTGACACTTTGGCTTAAGTAGCCACTAGTTAATTTTGCAGCCATATCTGCAATTTTGTCTTTTGTAAAATTTTGCATGAATTGTGATAAGGTGTCGTAGTTTTCTTTTTGAACTGATGTTATAAGGAGGTTAGGGAAGAAAAACCACTAGCTGCAACAATCATTTGACAACTAAAGGGGAATTAGGGACATTTTGACCATGACTTCCCTTTGACTGTGCAAAGTCTAAAAGGGTGATTTGACAAAGGGTATCAGTTTGAGAAAGAGCATCAGGGCTACATTAGCATGTTTCATAATCTTATGCATCCATTCATCTACATCAATGATCAATAGACTCATTCAAAAACAAAACTTGGCACCTAAATGCACTTTGAATGCGCAAAAATATCAGAGTTTTTCCTGTTCGGGTCATCATTTTGAAAAGTATTTTGTGGACAACCAGAGTTGAATCTTGGGAAATTGGGAGAGATTTTTGTTCCTAAGATTCTAAATTAAAATAAAATACTTCATATGTTAAACAGGTATTACATTTGGAGAGATACATTCACATATTCGCAACATATTTTTCTAAATGCACAATTCCCTGTTTTAGTCATAATTTTACAGAGCAGAATATGAAGAAATGGAGAAGAAATTTTACAAACTGAAGGAGGTTGATGTTAAAAACATATTCATATACAATAACCTCATTTATTTTTTACACAGGTCATACAGTTTAAAAGTTATAAGGGTAACGTGAAGACCCATTTTAACAGTTTTACAGGGAAAAATGACATGACAACCAGCCTAGTCATTGTCCAGATTTCGATTTTTTTGAAAGAAAAGGTGGAATCTGAGCTAGTTGAGAGATGGAGGCGCCTAATAGGATGTATTAGGTGAATGTATTAGCATTAATTAGAATCTAGCTATTTGTTTCAAATCAGTTTTGGTTTAGTAAATGCAGCGCCTGACTTTCTGCATTCAGTTTTTAGGTGCATTGAATCTGTTCTTTTGACTTTTTAAAGAGGAATTTGGTCACTTAGTGAGGAATTTGAATCCCTATTATGTGTAAATATGAGAAACAAATGAGTTTAGTTATTATATTGCTATATTTCTCAAGATATTATGTAAACATTCACCTATTAATACTTCAAACTTTGAAGTATTATGGGTTGGAACTTTTTTTTAGAAGGACTCATTGATGTAAAGCAGCTCAGAAAGCCTCATTTGATCAAAATTTAGTAATACAGTTGCAGTAATTACAGGATTCTCGTGTCACTTATGTTGGTGAAGTGCATTTACCTTTGTATCTTTGTCTTCATTATTTTCATATGTTATTCATTGATTTCTGAATTGTTCTAAAGAAGTAAAAGAACATAATTTGTTGCAAAATACACTCTGCTTTCGACTTAGTAATAATATCATTGTTTTCTACTTAATGATTAGTATCATAATTCTTAATTGCTCTAGTATAATATGATTCCCTCATCTTTTCTTCTAAATCACACCTCAACCTTAAGAATCCAGCAAAGGTGCCTATCCTGCCCTGTAGGGTTACCTGTAGAACCTGTTTTGATTGAACTCAACCTGTGACTCCATTTATTAATGGTTTTTCTTCCTTGTTTCAACCCAACTCAATTCTAAAATCCAAAACCTAAACCAAATAGCTAGCGTAACATTATTCAAAAGAACATAACTAAATCAGATAGAGGGATCCATCTCAAGGTTACCTCTCCAATTATTTCCTATCCTTATTAAATTATAGAGTGATAACAAGTAATAAAATAAATTTTATAAAAATATAATTTTTTAAGTTATATTAAATCCAAATTAATTAATAAAAATGTGACTTAAGAATTTTAAATTTAAACAAGAGATTGAATTTTATAAACAAATATTGAACTGGTTGAATTGTAATTTTTGAATAAATTTATCATAATAATTATTTATATTAAAAATTGAATGCATTACACATTTTCATATTATTAAGAACTAACTAAATTATTTTTTCCTTGTGAGTACTGAAATATTTTTCTAATTAAGTTAAATTGAATATCAATGAACTATTTAAGAAATAGAAACATATTTATCATAATTTTACAATCATAGTTTCAACTATACTAGATTTTGTAATTTATAAAAATATATTGACATTATTTTTTAAAATCGTTTTGCATGCAATTTCATATATAAAATTTTGATATAAGTTCAAAAATATATAATCTATAATAAATATTATTTGATAAAAATAAATATCATGATGATAACCATCTAACAAACATAAACAACATCTAAGATACACATTTTAATTCACCAACATCATCTAATTATATACACCTTTGGCACATATAAATTTCATTAACTATCACACAAATCTAATAATCTAAAAGGGCATCATCATCGTGATCACATCTAACAAAACAAAAACATTGCAATCTAACGTCATCACCATACACGTCCTGAAATTAATATACATATCATGTCAAATAACTGCTATTACAT
Source organism: Pinus taeda (assembly GCA_000404065.3). Lineage (NCBI taxonomy): Eukaryota > Viridiplantae > Streptophyta > Pinopsida > Pinales > Pinaceae > Pinus > Pinus taeda. The sequence goes on along the minus strand of APFE031180538.1, from coordinate 48,644 downwards.
ACACATCTATCTGCAATAACATCAAATGAACACATCTAACATGCCCTAACAATATACGCATCAACACCAACATATAAATTAAGTACATAAACATGAACAAAAAAATACACCATATATGTATATGTATATGTATATGTATATGTATATGTATATATATATGTATTATATATAATATATATATATATAATATATATATATACTATATAATAATACTATATACTATTATATATAATATATATATATATATATATATATATAAATATAATATATATAATAATATATATATATATATCAAGTCAAATAATTGCAATCAAATATCTGATACAACAGATGTAGTAGTGCCAGCTTGGTCTGCAACAGAAGACAATGGATGGTCAACTATTGCCTCAACACGGTCTATCGAACTTTGAGGTGGAGGAGAAGGTGGTTAGTTTTCTTTGTCAAGAGAAACATAAGGCACAACCTCTAGCTCAGACATCTCATCATCAGGCGACCGAGGAGGAGGTGTGTTACTAGAAGGATCACTGACACCTTGACATCTATGATATTATGGGTTAGTACTACCATAAGCATCATGACCATCACACTCACATGATGTATCTATTGTTGCATGCCCTACATCTCTCATCACTGTCAGTAGCCTACTAGCTCTGATGATATGACGCATAAGATAAATCATCTCACAAGAAAAGTCCCTAAGGAGATCCACGAACCTAGGATATGTGCTAATATATTAAGCCCTTGCATGGTGGACTCCCTCCTCAACCAAAACTTTGGCCAATATTTCGCAGTAGTCTATCCAAAATTGTAGACCATCCCTACAGTCCCTTGAGGATGTGCCTCAGTCTCTTGGGCCTCGCCCATCTTCTCATCTCCTCCATTTGGTTGGGGAGGAGGCGTGTCCCCATAAAATGTTTCGATGTATACAAAATATATGATACACAATAATAATTAAACAATTTCATTAAATAATTTATAAAACAAGTTAAATAACATGTTAGAATAAATTTTATTCTAATTAATTAAAAGAATAAAATGCAACTAGATTAATTTAAAGAAAACACTAATATTACATCTATCATCTGGAGGCTCAATTGGTGTGAAGAGGATGTTGGGACACAGTCTCCAATAAATCCCTACATACAAAAACACCAACGAGAAAATTGCATGGTCATCCTCACTAGCTAATAGTGCCAATTCCTGGGTTGAAAACCTGGTCTGATACTTTGGCATGCCACTATTTGGCATCACCTTCCCCCACAAGCGCATCCGGACCTCAAAGATTGGCGTAGGAGGGCGACAGTAAAATATAGGCCTCGTCTCTGGAAACCTCTCAGAAAATAAAAATAAAAATATCTGAAGCGAAAGGGAAGGTCACCCTCCCATTTATCATGACACGACATCTATCTAAATCCATACAAAACTGTCTCAAGAAAATGGCAAACCATCTGATACAACATGGCACCTGAATCAAAGAATTGACATAATACAAAATAGGGAAATTAATGTGCTTCCTATTACTACTAAAGTGTGCAATGGTGGTGACTAATAACAAGAGGAACCTAACCTCCTATGTAGAAAAAAAAAGAAATTTGTAGTTGTCCACCACGCAACTAAAAATTTTCTGGACAGATTGCATGAGATCCAACATATATTTCAGTGTGGGCAATCTCACTCTTAGTTACAACCCCATGGGGACATCATGGAACTGGGGAAAATATCCCCTCTCCTGGATAGGCCAGTGATAAAGTATATGTGCTCCTCAAAGGGCCTATACCATGCCCTGGGACTGACATGGAAACCCTACTCCTAGACACTCCATCAGCAGATCAGATGTTCCAATAAGATAGAGTGCGCCTTCAAGGATGTATCCTCCTCATAGCACTTGAGGAGGCTTACATTCCTTAAGATCACTCTGGTCGATGCAGTAATAGGTGGAGGGTATACATCCCTCTCCCTCTCTCTAGCCTCCCATGATTGAACAATATTGTACTGGTCCTCCATTTTCTCCTACTCTTGTTGTTTCTCCCTCTGTTGACATCTTAGCTACATGATTTACATATAAAATACATCAGCCTCATACATAAAATACAAACTTTTTTTATTAAATGAAAAAATTATTTATAAATATGGAAACATAAATTTCAATTAAAAAAAAAATCATCGTTGTGCCCAAAAACTTTAGTCATGCACCAACTTCATTGCATTGTCAAACACAACTGCACCGGCATCGGTGCACACATACGTATGACACACCATTGTTGGTTCACAAATTTAAGTTTTCATTGTGGTGTGTCGCACTTATGCACTGGTGTGCATGTATAAACATTTTTCATCAGTATGGAATGTTCAGGTTATTGAATGCATTGAGCTATAGATATATTTTTAAATATTATTTCTGTAGTGTGTTTGGTAAATATAAATGCACTGGGTGTAACCTAAAAATTGTACACACTGATGTACAATTTATAGCTTTCCCGGTGCATTTTAATTTACGTAACACACTACAACAATAGTGATGTGTTATGTTAATGCACCAAATGGTGATGCACCCTGTAAATTTACAGGGTGCACCACTATCATTGCAAGAAAAACATATCGAGCGCACTGCATAGGGAAATTAAAAAAATAAATGGAATTTTTAAGCTAATTTGAAATTATAATCCACTAAAAAAATAAATTAGAGAAAAACATAGACATTACCTAGACATTTTCTTGTCAAGGAAGCAATGTTGACACATAATGGAGAAAAACAAGTTTTACCACGGTTTGAAAATTTTTGTAAATCAACCAGTAAGGAGAGTATGGAAGGATGGTGAGCAAGAGAAGCACCAATGTCAGGGTGCTTGCATGAGGTAACGGTGACACCAGTGCTTTATATCTCTCCAACACTGTATATGGGAAAAATGAAATTTACAATCGGGAATTTTTTATTTTTTATTTTTTAACCCTTGTCTGGTGCGATAATATAACCGCACTAGTGTTGAAGATATCCAAGAGCACCATTTTTTTTTAAATTAAAAAATCTATATCAATGTTTTTTTTTTTAAGATGCCATGGGTGTCGTTCTATTACAGGTATCGCACCAGTGCTTTGTTTTACTATTGCACCACTCCTTTTTAGAAATTAAAAATTGCCTATTGGTTCTCTTTAGAAGACCCCCCATGGTGTTTTAGTACATTTACAACATCACTGCATTATTGGATAATAGCACCACATTTTTTTGAAATTTAATAACTATAGCGATGCTCCTTCTAGGTATACACTAGGGAATTTTACTACATGAAAAGCGACAATGCTACAGTGTATATAGCATCTAAATTTTTTTAAATTTATCCTTTTCTATAGCTATCAATTATTCAAGCACCAGTGCATTGTCTTATTTAGCACTCTAGGTTTTATTATTTTATAAAACAAATTTTCCATAGTGAAACATGTTCTATGCGGCACTGGTGCTTGTATGGATAGTAAATCACCAGCGTCTTTGTATATATTAGATGCACCATCCAAAACCATCTACCCACCCACCACTGCTAGTGACCTCCACTGCAAACAATTTTATGGGTTATTTTTATATGGGCTTTTGTAAAACCTCCACTATAAGGTATTTTTCTTGTAGTGAGACCCTGTAAATGCTACTACTAGAGATAAAAAAAGATGAAGAAAAAGGATGAAGTAATCCCAAAGGAAAGATGCTCAAAAGATAGAATAATTCTCTCCCAATGAGGAATTTGTTGATCATCACAACAATGATGATGAAGGAGAAGACCTGGAATATTTTTCAGTGATGAATGTAAAGTAATAGGTAATTTATCTCCTAGTTGTGCATGTGCATTATCAAAAGAAAGGGATAAATTTTCATCTAGTAGTAGTGATGAAGATTGACCTACATTAGTAGCAATAACATAAGAATATACCTCTCGAGAAGTGGGGAGAATGTCTCATGGTGAGAACGAAGAGAGATCGCATGAATTCTCATCCGTAGGAGAAAATGAGAATATCCCTAATAGTGATGAAGAAAAGGTTGAAAGTAAAATATATCTTGGACATGGGTCTGTCAGTACTTCTGATAGAGAAGGAAAATATTGAGATCAAAATATCTATATCAGAAAGAAGCTCATCTCTTCTCTAAAAGAGATCAAGGAGCTTGTAGAGGAAAAAAAATAGGAGGAGAAACTGCAAGAATATTATCTTTAGAATGATGGTTTGAGCAGAAAAATTATTGGTATATATTCTCAACAAGGAGAGGTTAGTAGATTGAATGAGATGCTAACCAATCAACTCAATGAAGGAGAATCCCACTATGAGAAACTACAAGTTGAAGTAGTCTCATTGAGACATTATTTAAAAGAGTTTAATCATCAGATGTCTCAATAACAGAATATTAAAAAGGGATCCAAGATCTTAGATGAAATTCTTAATAAGGAGAGACCTTCCCTCATCAAGGTTTGTTTGGGCTTCATTGAAGTTTCAAGTCTCAAGAAATAAAAAGTACAAGGAGTAGCTAATCAAGGTGAGGAAACTAATAAGTCCAACAAAAATAAAGGTAACGAATTTGTTCGATAGCAGTGGTAGCAAGGAAAGTAACAGGAACAATAGAAGGAGAAAAAAAAGTAGAATGTTACACAACAACAATGAGGAAAAGAGATGAACAATCCTAAGAAGTACCAGCAGCAAAGGGTAGCTCAAGGTAGCAATCCAAATGGCCAAGAGAGGAAATAGAAAAAATGAATTCTCATTGGTAGCAAATCAAATAGTCATGAAAGGCACATGAAAAAATGAGAAAAAAAAAGTAGAATGTTACACAACAACAACGAGGAAAAGAGATGAACAATCCTAAGAAGTAACAGCAGCAAAGAGTAGCTCAAGGTAGCAATCCAAATGGCCAAGAGAGGAAATAGAAATAATGAATTTTCATTAGTAGCAAATCAAATAGTCATGGAAGGCACATGAAGAACCAGCAGAGATCCTTGCCCCCTCAAGGACAAATCCCTTAAAGGAAAGGTATCTTTAGTCTTCAAAATCCCTTTTATGGCTATTTTGTTTCTTGCCACAATTTTGGGCATAAAACCATAGACTGTAGACGGGATGCAAGAAAGAAAAATGTATTTGGTAGAAGCAACCCAAGAATGAAAAAGATACCAAGGAATGGGTATGATTACAACAAAACAAGAATTTATAGTGGATGTAACACCCTCCTCCCACATTTACCCAAGATAACTGGCCTACCGGTGTAAACATGTGACGAAGAGTTACCATGATATTATTCAACCTCCTAGATCACCTTAAGGAAGTGGAATCAACAAACCAAAATGAAATTGGCCGTCCTCAAGAGCTACAGGAACCCCATGGGCTAACCAACCATTCCAGGTGCCCAACCCCTAAGTTAACTTTATTTTTAACTGAGTTAAAACCCTAGTCACTCCCATGATAATCCCTCCATGCAATTATAACCCTCCAGTCACTCCCACAATAAGGCCTCCATGCAACTACTGACTTTTTCACCCAGTTCTATGCCAATGACTATGAGATTTTAGTCACTTTTTAGGCTAGTCTCCATACCACTGCCCAAAACTTCATAAAACTCTCAGGAATGATAAATGACACAGGTAAAAAGTCTTTTCACACAAAACTTAGACAATAATCTAGCCTAAGCAAGCCTATCCATGACATTCATTATGCCAAACACATCATGGACATGTAATGTATAGGTCATAAATACACATCTGAGCATAGTGATCTCATACTTATCTAAGAATCGTCAAGAAAGATTGATGCCTTCTCACCATAGCTGAAATATCATCTATTAGGTCATTCATTCATTAAAATTTCATTTACTAATCAAAACATGATGAGACCCATAACTCAAGTTTGTCATAAAATCATGCTTTGAACCAGCATATAACCAAAATAATAAAAATTATAAAATAGCTATCAAAGCCACATAATAACAAATACATTTACTCATGAAATATAAGGGAAAGGAGCTCTTATTAAGATATGCAAAATCAAACAATTTAGGGACTTCCATGTACCGCTTAACCATAGATTGGGTTGAACAAAATATTTCTTTCGGCTAATCACCCCCATGCCATAATCCAAGCATGAATGTGGGACTCATAATAAAAAAACCAGGGCTTCCTTAGGCTTTACCGCAATCCCGCCATATACCGGTCAAGAATTCCTAGGCCCAAACCCTCATCTATACAACCAGGAGTTACCGTAATTTGGCCATTATTGGTCAAGGATTCTTAGGCCAAACAATAAACATACACTACCAGGATTTACCACAATCCCACCATTACCGGTCTAGGGATCACGAGGCCTTAAACAAGCATGGATGCTTCCAAATATCTCCACCTAAACCATGAGGAATTTTCTTGTCTCCACCCTCAGGCTTTACCGCATACACCACCTTTACCGTTCCATGGATTTCTAGGCCTTTGGAAATTTTCCTTAGACCACCTCACTTAGTTTCAAAACCATCTGGAAATCCATATTAACCAATTAAACTAACTCCATCACACTGTGGCTATCCAGAGATGGCAAGGCAAGGCTGAAAACCACTATCACACCTAGAAAAACCCATGCTAATGAAAACAAGAGAACAAAATACACACATGCATAAGCCATGCATGACAAAACTAGCAAGAAAATCATACATGCAACTCGATACCTGCAAGTAATCTCATTGCATCCACTTGATCCAACTTTTCATTGCTTGATCTTTTCTTCCCTTTCTTTCTTGTTCTTCCTTTGCCTTCCTTTTTCCAATGCTAGAATGCTCCAAGAATGCTCTAAGTGTGCAATAGTGTGAGAGAATAGAGAGAGAGCTCCAAAATTGAACTGACAAAAGGTTGTGAGTTGATCCTCAAAATCCTTTTTATTAATGAGACCTCTATTTTCTTCAATTTCCAATTTTAATTAAATTTCCTCCTTTAATTAAATTTCCTCCTCACATGCAACTTGTGACCTTTCACCTTCCTTTTCTCCTAATTTCCTTTATTTTCATAAATAAAATGCTAATTAATCCCTCTTGCCTTTCCAAATCCTTTTTTGTTTCCTTTGCCAATTTCCCCTTAGCCATAATAAATGAAATGAACACCCACTAGGATGTTTTTCCCAACATTCAACTTGGAATATGTGTCCCATAACCCTGGTATCATTTTTCCTTTATTAACTTTATTACAATAAATTTTAACCCAAGGTTGTTACATACCCCTCCCCCCTAGGGAAACACCATTCTCAGTGTTCAATGGCATCTACAACCAAAAATACCATTGAAAACCAAAACATAATTCCCATGGAGCTTTATAACTTAGCTCAATCCAGGATTTATAATGAACAACCTACTAAAAAGAAACACCAACATGACAAACATAACACAGAATACCATATTCTTATTGAAGCTTATAAACACCTATGGTGGTATTAATCCATATACATAAATATATATATAAATAATATATAATATATATATAATATATATAAATAATATAATATATAATATATATTATAATATATATATTATATATATATATATAATACCAAAACGTATTTGCCTCAACTGGAAAACAAGGAAGGATAAATAGCCCACACCATCTCCCATGTAGCTTCATCAGGCCCAAAATGTTTCCACTACACTTTAACTTGCTCAATTGCTCGCTTCCAGAGCATGAGCATATTTCTCTACAAAATGCACTGAGGTTACAGATAGAATTATCCCTCTGGTTCCACCTGCAATACATACCAACCAATAACATGATCAACATCCTTTACATATATTTTAAGCAATGAAATATGGAAAACATCATGGAATTTCATTTTCGGAGGAAGTGCAAGTATGTAGGCCACTAGTGCAATCCTCACAAGGATCTCGAAAGGTGTGCAATACCGAGTTACTAGCTTTGCACATGACACAATCCTCAAATAACTCTTCTTGGGCTTAATGTGCAAATACACATGTTCCCCATCTTGAAAGTTCTTATAAACCCTATGCTAATTTGCATAACTTTTTTTATCTATCATGTGCTACCTTTATATTCTTCTTGATAACTTGTATTTCTTGTTCCATGTCTGTCCTTATTAGTACCCTATTCAATGGATCACTCCAACTAATAGGAGTATTACAACTTCACCCATACAGTGCCAAAAATGGACTCATCCTCAATGACTCCCTATACCCATTGTTGTAAACAAACTCAACCAGTGGAAGGCACTCTTCCCACTTTCACTATTGATGTGTAATATACATTCTCAACATATCCTCCAGTATCATGTTGACCCTCTATGTTTGTCCATCTGTTTGTGAATGATAATTTGTGCTTAAGGCCAACTATGTACCCAATCCTACAAATAACTCTTTCCAAAACCTAGAAGTGAACTTAGCATCTTTGTATGACAAAATATTATTTGGAACACCATGTAATCTAACTATATCTCTGATGAGGACATGTGCTACATCACTAGTTGAATACGTAGACTTCACTGGAATGAAGTGTGCTACCTTTTTCAACCTGTTCATCAGAACCATGATGGAATCATGGTGTCTATATTTCCTCAAAAAACCTGTAATGAAATCCATGGAAATGACCTCCCACTTCCACTTTGGAATTGGAATCATTTGTATTAAACCACCCGGATTCTTTCACTCTACTTTTGCCTATTGAAAATCCAAACATCTAGCCAAAATCTTTGCCACTTCCTTCTTCATATTCGACCAATAGTAAAAATTCTTCACCATTGTCAATGTCTTATGGTATCCTGGGTGACCCGAATATGTCTTAGTATGAAATAGCCTCAAGATAAGCTTCTTGAGCTCACTGTTGTTTGACACATAGATCCTATCCCTAAATTGCATCAAGTCGTCTATCGTAAGATGATAGTCCACATCTTGTCCACCTATACCCTACTACTATAACCTATGTCTAAGGTCTCTGTACCTGACATGTTGTTGTCCTAACTGTTAGATATGATATTGTAAATATGTTCCATAAGAACTCATATTTGCTATATGATTCACCTGCACACTTCTTCTAAGAGCATCTACAACCCTATTTCCATTCCCTTTAATGTATCAGATCTAGAAGTCAAACTCATTGATTGTCACCAACCATCTAGCTTGTCTGGAATTTAGATTATGTTGGTCAAATAATTATCTCAATCCAATGTGATTACTCATCAAGATGAATTTTCTTCCAAGAAGATAGTGTCTCCACATCTTCAAAGCATGGATGATTGTTTTCAACTCAGGATCATGTGTCACATAGTTCTTCTCATGCTCATTCAGTTTCCTTAATTCGTAACATACCACCTATCCCTCTGGCATCAGAACTCCACCAAGTCCACTTTTACAAGCATTTGTACACATAATGAACCTTTTATTTGGATCTGCAATACTTAGAACTAGATCTTTTGTCAACAATTGTTTCAACTGCTCAAAACTTTCTACACATTCCTCTGCCCATTCAAATTTCTTCCCTTTTCACTGCAATGATGTGATAGGATATGTAGTCTGCGATAAGTTGCTAATTAACCTCCTGTAGTAACCTGTTAACCCCATAAATGGCTATACCTCATCCACATTCTTAGGAGATTCTCATTCCATGATAGCCCTGATCTTTTCCAAATCCACTACTATGCCTTCCTTGGAAACAACATGTCCCAAGTAATGTACCTTTGTTTGAAAGAAATTGCATTTACTAAGCTTAGCATACAACTAATGTTCCATGAGCACTACTTCTAAGTGTTTAGCATGTTCTTCCTCAATATTAGAATATATCAATATATCATCAATGAATACAATAACAAACTTGTACAGACAAGGGCACAATACACTATTCATCAAGCACAAAAAAGTAGTTGGAGAATTAGTCAAACCAAAAGGAACTACAACAAACTCATAATCTCCATACCTATATGGAAATAAGTCTTGTAGATGTATTCTTATTTGATGCATACTTGATGGTATCCTAATATCAAATCAATCTTTGATAACACTAATGATCCCTTCAACTAATCAAACAAGTCATCAATCCTTGGCAAGGGATACCTATTCCTAATGGTTACCTTATTCAACTTCCTGTAATTGTTGGGAAAAATATTGAGAGGGGGGAAGGGGGAGTGGGGGATGAATCAATATTTTAAACTCATTTTAACCCTTTCATTCCATATTATTATTTCTACACACTACTATCTTTCATGCAACCAACACATGTATGTGACTTCAGTAAAGGAAAACATCTTATATCCAGTTAACTAAATTTTCATATATTTCCTCATATGTTCACCTTTGACTAGTGCATCCTTAATTCATTATTCATTAATTAAATAGTAACCATGAGAAATAAGAGTATAATAAATCATCACACATAAGCGTCACAACAACACATGAGAATACCAGGATTTTTAGGTGGAAACCTAATGTGGGAGAAAACCATCATTGCCTTTGTCTCTGTGTTCTTCTTTTATCATTAAGGAAACCTCATTACATCTTGTACTAGCATGGAATCTTACTAGCATGTAGGCACCCAATTGCAGAAGGTTACAACCTTATCTCATTCTCCAACACCCACTGGAAGGGAGCTACAACCCTCTAATCGTGTTTACCGGCTCCTACCAGAATGGAGCACCTACCCTCTGCACAAATTTACTAGCTACCACTAGAAGGAAGCTCTGACTCCGTCACTGTAGGCTCCAACCCTCGACACCTCTTGTGGACCACATTTCATAATGTTCCATACTATATCTACCTGACTCAAAACATCAACACCTGTAAGCCACTTTTCATTATGTTTTCAAACTGGACCCACACCCATCATTAAATCCAATATCAAAATGAATATTAAATATGAAAGATAATCAATAAACCAACCGAATCACACTAATACTAGCAAACCACTCAATGAATATCAATCAACCAATGCAAATAAATTAATCCAATCCATAACAAATATAAACCATCATATCATACCAATACATAACCATTATACCAAACCATACATTATTTATCGTCCCATAAATAAAGTGTTTTCACTGCAAACCCTGATCATACATCAATTAGAATGTACACACTAGTCCTTTGAAGCACACCCGTGTATGTATGTTCTTCATCTGTGTAGGACCTACATACAGATCTAAAATCACTGACAACTGAATCTGAATCACTGCAATACTGAAACAACCATTGAATTGTGTGTTGAATCAATCACAGATCACCACACTATAGCATCATCACTAATCAACAATTGATTCCATAACCAACTCAACCCAATCAATATTGTCAAAAAAAGATTATCATGATAGAGACGACATTGACAGACAACAACAAACAGGACAAAACTGATCAAATGTCACCAACAAGCCATTCTAAAAAACCATAGAATATATACACGACTTCCACAAGACATATCGGTGTATGTACGTGCTTACCATGCACAACACCCGTGTATAAATATCAAAATATATTAAATTTTATCTCATAATATATATGCGACCCTACAGAGATGGATCTGCATATGTACATGACTATTCCTAAACACACCTGCATACAGATCTAAAAAACTTTCGTTGCAAACACAATTTCACTTTCCACAACCTTTACTGTCAATACTATAGACTTCTACATAGTTAGATCACAACATCATTATAGTTACAGATTCATCATTATTTGCCACTTTAACAATTACAACAAGTAAATCAATATGAGTCTTCTCTTTGGTCCCTACTGCACACCTATTCCAAACCATATCACATATGTATAACTCATTAATTGTACACTTAACACCTTGATCTCCATCTCCTTATATAGATTTAGCCTTAGCCAATACATTAAGTAAATCCCTTGGTAATTTCGTTGGTATTCTTAGACATGATCAAATAATCATTTTCACTTCCATTTCTATGGGTTGATACCATGGTAAAGACCATTGGTATTCAAATTACCATGATGTGAATTATGTATGTGACTTTCTTCACACTTCTTGCATATGTACGTGACCTTGCTTCTTATGACCCGTGTATACTTTCTCAAATTTTACCTTTACCATCCATTTGTCTCTGAACTAACATGCATTTTTCCATATCACCTGTAATGTTTGTACCAATCTAGATAATCATCTTGTTATCATAATGTCGCCATATTTACCAAGCAGGTTCCCATCAAGGACAATACATTATCCATAATGCCAACAATCTCCCCCTTTATACTTTATGGAAACCACTTTGGTGTTTGGTCATCACCTGTAAACACCTCCAAATACACCTACAAATACCACGACTTCTTACCAAGCTTATCAAAGCATTATTCTCCAAACGCCAAGCTTCTCTCCTCCTTTTACATCAAAGGAAAAGGGATAACCAATGTTGAATGAAGTCTTCTCTACCCCTTTATAGAGAGGATCGTTGTAGGTTTGATCTACTGAATATGAAAATTGCCTACTAACCATGCTCCCCCTGAGCATATGCTGAACTGTCTGAAGATATTCAATGAAGTAAAATATTCTATGACTCAACCAAATATGACCTTTCCTATCACCTAGAACTCATGAACCATTACATCAATCACCCAACATAATGGAGTTACATTTTTGAACCAAATTTTACATCAATGTCCCAAAATGGAATTTCATACCATGACTTGATCCCAATGGCCCATAGATGACTGAATATTAAAATGACTACAACATGGGTTTTATCATGCCCATTACATTAAGAGACAGATAAGACACTTATAACCAAACAAGGACCTTAGCAACGAGGTAGAAATATCATCATAGTCATCAAAAACCATCATTCTCCATATAGGAATCTGCAACATAAACATTTGATAGCACCAACATAGACAACAACATGAATATCTTCATCATCAAGAAGATATGTAAGATAAGGCAATGTAGCTTTAATATCATCAACATGTAACCAAGTATGTAATGTTTCCAAGCATCACCAAGTAGTGTAGCAGCAACATATCAATAAACATCCTCTTGACTTCATGTAACATTATTTTTCCACATACAGGAAGAGCCATAATCCGTAGGCAACAATATTAATCTCTTGAACCACAATCCCATCATATTATCTCCATGCATCCATCAAAGACAAGGAGAACTCTAAACATCAATAATTACCATAACATATACTTCATCAATAATTATCACATCATAAACAACTTCACCAAAATGAAACTTGGGTAATTATCCATAAGATCCCTATCTGTGATTCATCCATCATTAATAACTCATGACATAGTAGCAACAATATGTATATAACTTCTCATCAATGAGAGATGCTAACAATAGTGAGTAAATTATAAATTCATCATCATCAACTAACGACCATAGCATACACATCCTCTTCATCAAGTGTATCAAGTAGGATTAAAATCTTCACTAAGTGAAACTCAAGCATCATCCATGACTTAATGACAAAATTATAGAAGCATATGTATCGTCAACAATAATAGTAGAAACAACTATACATCACCAATGATATGTACTCATCATAAACTCTACGCAACAAGAAATGCTCAAGAAACCATAATGTCGGCAATGGACTATTGGAAACAAAATAGATGCTCCCTCTAAACTTGTGCCAACTATTTACTGTCAAATTTGATCATATACACCTCGTTAATTGGTAAATCCATCAAATAACCATAGCATTAATAACATTTTTCAACAACCCAGGAACCATCATGAAACATCATCATTCCTAAACAACATATGGGCATTATTAGCAGTCTACAACAAGTTAGTATTAGAACCATAAAGCCAATAATAATTGATTAAAGCATATGATAAGCTTCCCTAAGTATGTCCCATTGTTTCTTCATCTCAGAGAAACATACCTGACTATCTAGATCAAAACTCGCATAAATACGTTACTATCCTACATGAGATCCATGCAGAGAAAGTAAATGTTGAGAAATGGCAACAAGAAATTCCAGTTTAATTTGTCCTTGAATTAAACTGAGAATAAAAATTGAATTCTATTCTCATAGCAACTTGTAAATAGTTAATTAAGTTTAATTAACTTAATTATCTTAGGAATTTTGAGTGGAAGTCTTTATGTAGTCATGTGTATGTTCTCCCTAAGTTTTAGGGGTCCAATATGAGTTTAAATTGAGTTGGAAATTAGGTCACTAAGTTTACTGAGTTAACTTCAGTTAAATTAGTTCTAAATTGTTTCTACATCTAATAGAGGACTAATAGTCAGTTGGTGCACTAATTCATCCACTAGTGCTACTCCAGTTAACTAGAGATTTCCTCATGAGAAAATCATGCATGTCAGTTCAGAGAAAGACCCAGTTGAGACTAGAGTGTAGGGACAGTGTACTATCAGTTGTATGATTTGGTGAGTTTTATAGATCATGCATGCAATCAGGAACTGGACCTAGTTTGGATAGCGCATTTTTGGATGCACTGGATTCCCATTAATATGGGTTATTCAGCCATAGGAATTAGGAAAGGAAATAGGGGCTTGGATAGCTGCATAATTGGCTAAGTGTTGGCCAAGTGCTAACTTGTGAGCTGAGAGAGTTTAGCATACTTGTACTGAATTGTTCTAGTGAGAACAAGCTTTGTATCTTCACTCATATTTCAGATATATTCAATACAGATAGCGAGGTTTTGAGCTGTGGATTTCCCCAGATACATCTAGTGTTATGTGCCATTGATTTATCTTCTTCTTGTTCATATTGTTTTCATTGATCTATTGGCTTCCGCTGCTTCCAAGTAGAAGTATATTCTTGTTCTGTTCTTTAGTAAATTGCATGAGCTTGTGAATCTACATGATTTTCTACAGTAAACTATTCATTTTTTTATAGTCACAACTCCCCCTGAACCTATATTGTTTATTTTTGTTCATTATTACTTCATCAGATGCAATTTAAGTACCATAAATATCACCAAAAGAATATTAAACATCAAGATACACATGCATATTGTTGGAAATAATATTGAGATGTGGGGGGGGGGGAGGGGATGAATCAATATTTACAAATCAATAACTTTTTCATTTTCCATGATCAAATTTATGTATGCTACTTTAGTGAAGGGAACTCACATGTGCACACAATTGTTCTTAAGGCAACCATCGTATATTTAGTGCATCAGTACTTTATTAAACATTAAACAATAACCATGTGCAATAATAATAGAATAAACCATCACACATAAGCAACACACATGAAACCAAGATTTAAGGTGCAAACCCAATGTGGGTGAAAACCACCTGCTGATGTCATATCCATCTTCTTTTAATAATAAGAAAAATTGTTTACAATCTTGTACTAGTGCAGACTCATACCAGTACGCACGCACCCACCTACAGAAGGCTACAACCTTCTCTCATTCTCCAGCTTCTGCAAGAAGGGAGCTATAACCCCCTAGTTCTTGTACCAGCCAATATGTTTACTAGTACGTAGGCTCCAACCTACAAAATGCTACAACCTTCACTCATTCTCCAGCTACTACTAGAAGGGAGCTCCAACCCCCTGATCAAATCACCAACCACTACTAGCAAGAAGCTTCGACTTCCTCACTTAAGGCTCCAACCTTCAGTATCCTCTAGAGACCACGTTTCATCAAATTTCACACTAGATACTCCTGGTACACAATACTACAATATGAAGGCCACATTTCATGAATTTTTCACATTGGACCCATCATAAACTTTGAAGCTCAAAATCAATCACCACCGCTATACATCCAGCAAATACATCAACCAATCATTGAAACCAAATCATCAATCTTTGATATAACTAAAACCCAATCATCAATATTTGAATCATGCATAACTGAATCAAGCAGTCATTGAAACCTCTGACGTACTAAATCAAATAATCACTGAAACCTATGACATACTAAATCAAACAATCACTAAACCTCTGACACAATTGAATCAACCATTCATTCAAACATAATCAAATTCAACCAAACAACTAGAATAGACACATCACTGTGACCAGTACATAGATCTGAACCCAGAACACTGCATCAACAACCAGAACCAACTGTAACCTCAAAATTCATGTGTCAGAATGTATATGCTCCTTCAATGAAGCCAACCTACATGTATATGCTACTTCCTTTAGCCCAACCTGTGTATACCTCTAAAGATATTGAATGATAAAACCTATGAACCACAAATTGTACCAAGCAATGACATTATGAAGATCTACTATCATACTACAGAGTTCTAAATAGATAGTAACAAGGATCACCCTTCTTTATCAATCAATAAATTAATCAGTCTCAATTTCCTTATGCACTCAGTTTTACTTTCAGATCTAAGAAGAGATCATTGACAAACAACAATAAAATAACAGCACTGATATGATAGATCAGTCATCCCTAAACATCAAACTTTTATTTTTCATATGCTACTTGGATGAGCCAAACCAACGTGTATACGCACCTTCACCAAAGAGAACCAGCGTATAGATCTGCAAATACTTACTTATACTTTCGTTGCAATTCCAGACTTCAGACATACCCAGATCATAATATATAAAGAATAAAACATATGTTAGTAATCAAATCTAGCCTATTCATTATTATATCGCATAATGATAAGTCATTATGATCCTGATCCATCATTAGATCTCATCCATCATCAAACACTCAGGTGATTACTTAGTTCAGATCAAATAAAGCATCAGAAACCCATAACATGCATAGTTTCTTTTGATCTAACACTTCATAAGATATTCATTACTTCTGCACATAGCCCTTTAATCGTCTCCTCCTTATATAGTTTTAGCCTTTCTCAATACCTTGGATCAAAACAACACTTAGAGCTTATGGTATTCTTAGAAGGGATCAGATAATCGTTACTCTGCTCAATATTGTGGGCTAATACCATGGCATTGACCCTTGGTATTCTTTCACCTTAATTTCCTTAATTTTTCATCGCATATGTGTGTTTTCTTCTATGAAAGTATGCGCATACATATACACTCTTTTTGTATAGTGAACTCGCGTGTACACACTCTTTTTGTATAGTGAACCCGCATATACAACTTAACATACCTGAAAATGTCCTTTTTCTTCAACTTCTTGATTCTGATATATAGTCCTTTGTTCCTTCATCCTATTCTTTTGTACCATTACTTTGTTCCCTCTGAATAGACCTATCATAATGTGATTTTCCATTGCACATTACTTCTAAACTGATTCCTTTGAACTGCCCTACATTTTGTCACATCTATAAACACAACTGCTATGCACTTTGTCACATCTGATATTTCTCCTGTAGATTCATCTAGTTACGTAGATTCATACAGTTACCATATACAAGTGAGTTGTTTTGCTACAAGTGGGTTGCCATTAAGTACAACACATGCATCATTATGCCAACAATATCCCCCTTTGGACTTGATGGAAACCATGTTGGTGTTGATTATTGCAAGCTATAGAAATTGTTAGAGATAACAAGAAACACCAAAATAATCTCCTCCTTTGACATCAAGGGAAAAGGGAGGACCAATATATTCTCCCGTTTTGAGATCAAGGGAAAAGGGCTGACGAAAATGAAGACTTCCACATCCGAAAAGTTGAATATGAACATTGATCATGCTCCCCCTAGGCACATGCCGAATTCTCTGATTAAACCCCCCTTTTTTACATGATGACATCCACTAAACCGTCCATACTCCCCTGGAGCACATGCAGAGTCTGCAAAAATATTTTCCAAAAGAATAACATGACTTTATAACTCAACTATGTGATTATGACCTTCCTATCACCAATGACTCATACATACATCAATCTCCCAACAAAGTGGGGATATGCCAAATTGACTCATCTATCCAACCAAGTGGGGATATAGCAAATGTTTATACATGACTAAAATATAGAAATTATTACATCATCCTTACCATGCATGGGATACAAAATTACATCATATGTCTAACAGGACTCATTAAAAAATAGACTATTACACACAAAGACATATTATTATATCATGTTTCTTTGCATGACCTTTACATCAAACTATATACATGACATTTATAACAAAGACCAAAGATCTAAATAAGACCATGATAATCACCAGAAACTATCATACACCATTTATGATCTACACCATAAGCATTTGTCAACAACATCAGTCCAGTAACTTGTATATATCCATCTTCAGTTCCCAAGATATGACAATGTAATATCATCAACTTGTGAAAAAGTATGTCGCATATAGATATCAACTCATGCTCTTGATCTCATCAAGATCATCTTGCTATGTTTCCTTAGTAGAAAGAGCCTTATCATAACCTTCCATGAATCCACTAAGCATATGTCATATCTCCAAGTAGTAACACAAAATCATTCACATCATGTCATATGTATGTGAAAATACCATAGTCATCATCTATGATCATAACATCATGTCAAGAACTGTATGATTTTTCCACAAGAACCCTCAATATATCAACCATGTATCATCACTAGGAAACATCCCATATCTAATAAGCATCAACCATGACAATCAACATATGTGAGTATCAAACCTATCATCATAAAGTAAGAATTCATCATCATTATGTGACTAAGTAATCCATGTCTCCAATTAGATATGTCTTCATGGAACCTGTAACAACACCATTCTCTTGGCCAACCAACAATATTTATCAATATGCAACTTACGTAATCATCCATGTCTCCAACATAATATGTATCCATCAAAGAGAATGGAATATGTATCTAGAAAACCATGAGCTCATAGCCATTTGTCAAGATTTCTTGATACCATCAATAGCAGCAATCCTCAACCATGTGAGAGCCAAGAACTATAGGAATCCTCATCCATAACTGCACCATATGAAGTTTATGCATCTTTGAAAGCATGATTACAATAGCATAAAAGAAATTACACTTATCAAATAATGAAGTTGTGTACTTAGGCTTTGTTCTTCTCCTTGTCTGTTTTGGAGAATTTGGTATCTATAGATAAATACTAATTCCCTAGATAAGTAGCCATATCTAGAACAACAGTTTAAAGTACCAAGAACTATAGGAATCCTCATCCATAACTGCACCATATGAAGTTTATGCATCTTTGAAAGCATGATTACAATAGCATAAAAGAAAAGACACTTATCAAATAATGAAGTTGTGTACTCAAGCTTTGTTCTTCTCTTTGTCTGTTTTGGAGAATTTGGTATCTACAGATAAATACTAATTCCCTAGATAAGTAGCCATATCTAGAACAACAGTTTAAAGTATTTTAGTCTTTCCCTACAAGCAATAGATAAGATGAGAAGATGAGAATACCTACTTGTAGTTTTGCTTTCCTCTCGTCTCCTTTGTATCGATCCCATCGCTCCTTCCCATACTTAATATGTTTGAGAAGTACCTGTAAACACAACAGAAAATAAAGAATCAATCAAAGAAAAAGATCTATTGGATATAAGTGAATGGAATCAGATACATTTCACACATATAAGCTTTATAAAATAATACAAACATATGGGAGAAAGGTTCAAACACTTTATTGAATAGAAGAAGGAATTACAACCATTTGTGTCTGATTCAAAGTCATTCCTCCAACTTGGATCCCATCCACATCACATCAAAAGCATGACAAACTTGTAGCATTATAATAATTGCTTTATAGCCAAGTCTCACAGCAGCATTATCTCCTTACAATTCAACATAATCCAGCCCCTAATCACTTAGATTAGAGGTCAATTTATAGGGAGATGAAGGAGGTTTTGTCATAAATGGTGGCACTGAATGGCCTTCCATACTTAGAATTAGTTCCATGGAGGAAGGGATGAGAGGATAGGATCCATATTAACTCATTCCTCATCCATTTTCAATTTCATAGGAGTTGATAAGTGAGGGAACCTTCGAGATGAATCCAAAAGATAATAATATTCCCCAAACCCTATGTGAATTTCACTCAAACTCACCCAGCGCAGGTGAAAGGAAGCCTAAGTTCTCTGCAGAGCACCCTGGCATGGACTCAACTACTCTGCAACGCACCGTTACATGGTCCTACTTGCGCTAGTCCCTCTAGAGGCCATTTCTGGATGTCTTCAATTCATGAATATGTTTGGGACCGAGGAATTTAAAGGGTGACTTGTTTAGGACATGTAGCAACTGAAATTAGGGTTTAATGAGTCCTAAAACACTGATCTAGATGATGGGATTGATGTGCCCAAATGGATATATAACAACTACCCCCTAAAGCATGAAGTTGGAAAAATGAAAATGTCGAATGAAATGCTTTACGATGTGATGAGGAGGTATCGAAGTGGAATGTGACCTGCATCAATCACAATACATATATCATGATTTTTTATTTTTACATGAATTGCTGAGGGAAGGCATACCCATTCTCAACTTATAAACTTTCATTACATGTACATAAAGAGTCGTCTACAGATATAGACCCATGATCAGAATGACCATCAGTGTAAAGCCATTGTACACATGATTTAGTACTTCTGAAATTGCAACCTAGATGGATGAAACTAGATCCAAGATCTTCTATCTCGTTCAATCGTTTGCTCAATTACAAGTCTAACCGTGTGAATATGTGATCTGAAGTTGAACATGGGAAGACATCGTCTGATTACCAACCAATGATGCAAGATGTTAACAGACGCAAGAGAAATCACTGATAATGATAATGATCCTCAAGGTACTGCAGCACATTCTGCATGGTGTGAATGGATGATTTGATGTCGAACACCATACGAAGTCTTTCAGTTGAAGGCCATTGATGTCAACCTATCACCAGAAGCGAGAAACCTGCCATTGATGTATGCAAGCCTCAAGGTACTAGAAGGGTATTTCTAAGTCAACTTCTTGGATAATGAGCTGATCTCGACAAGAAGTGAGTCATCGCAGGAGGGCCTTGATGTACCCCACATCAACGACACGAAATGAGTGTAATGATTTTGGAGTCGGAATTTGATTGATGACACAAGGTTAAGGAATGACAGTCATGAAAATGAAGGTTTATGGTATTGCATTGAATGACTTCGCTTGAACACTGAATGAATTCGTAGCATTGAACCAAAACCAAAGTAATGGATGGTGTGATAGACCATAGGTATGATAACCATCAAGCAGATAACCCAACCCAAATAGTCTGAATGAATTGGCAGCATTGACCCAAAACAAAAGTGATGGATGGTGTGATAAACCATAGGTATGATAATCGTCAAGCAGATAACCCAACCCAAATAGTCACAGAGATGAAGTGAAAGTATCATGTTCAAGAGTGACCTGCTACCATAAAGTTTTTTACCCATTTTCCCATTTCCCCCAGTCATTGTTGACCAGTACCTCTTTATTTTTTATCAAGATTGAGGAGGATAACATATGCTTGTTGTATAATTCCACCCTTCAGGTGAATCCATCGCTATTTTATGTTTTAATGAGTCTAGTGAAGGTGAAACTTAGTGTTGTCTAGATGGACAAGTTTGTCGCTATTTGATGTTTTAACGAGTTTAACAACAAAGATAACTCGGTTCTTTTCATGTTTGGAGAGTCCAAAAAGGGACAAAAAGAAAACTCCACAAGTTCTTTTTCGTTGATTTGTCTCTCAAGCCCAAAAAAGCATAAAACAATACAAGAGAGAACCTATTGACCATGTTCGATCAACGTCTTCCTTTTTCGTAAATAATCTATCTCAATCCGAAAAAGGGTTAAACTTATACTAAGTAGATGTCATTTCCAATCCATTAACGAGCTGAAAATGACAAGCGCTCGAAAATATTTTCATATTTCGAGAGTCTGAAAAGAGCTTAAAGAGGAATCCATTTTGAGGAACAAGTGGTGTCTAGGGTAGCAACTAGTTTTGGTGATGTTGGAACTTCTCAAAACATGTTGATTTATGTGAAGAGGCTAGCTAATAAGACCACTCATTGCAACTATTCCTCAAAAAGGGTAAAACAACCAAGCAAAATCATATGATCGGCCAAGCAAATAGTGACGATGGAAGGAGAAAAGCCAAGGCTCATCTGGCAAAAGAGCCTGATAGAATGGCAATAACAAGGGTTAAAATGGAAATGGGTTCATTGTTAGACAAGCTTGAACCATATGGAACTATGCTTGGATTCAGTTTCATTTTTACACAAGCTTAAAATGAAGAACTATGCTTGAATTTAGTTTCATTTTTACACAAGCTTGAAATGAAGAAGTATGCTTAAGATTAGTTTACATGCCCCCACCATGATGAAAGGAAGATTCTCCTAAAACCATATGGAAGTCACTGCAGTGAAGCAGGACAGTTATCCAACACCTTTTTGGCTTCATCTAGATAGGGACAAAGGTGAATGGGGTGATTCCCTTCACATAACCTCTATGGAAAGTTAAATTTACCACTAGGTGCATGCCCCCCAAGCTTCATTACATTCACCTAGGCGGATGGAATGAAGGTTCATATACAAGATCAGGTGAAAGACTCGACTGGGATTTTATGAGATCTAATCAAAGACTCGACTTGGAACTTTGCTCCAGGGGACCTTATTTTATTTTTTAATGAGCTTGATACAAAACAAGGAATTTTGCTCAGATTCCTTATTTAATTTTTTAACGAGGTTGACACAAGACAAGGAACTATCCTCATATTCCTTGTTTCATTTTTTAACGATCTTGACACAAGACAAGGAACTATGCTCAAATTCCTTATTTCATTTTTTAACGAGCTTGACACAAGACAATGAACTGCCCTCGTATTCCTTGTTTCACTTTTTAACGAGCTTGACACAAGACAAGGAACTATCCTCATGGGAGATGATTCATTTTTTAATGAGGTTGACACAGTAAAAGAACTATCCTCATATCCTTTGTTTCATTTTTTAATGAGGTTGACACAAGACAAGGAACTATCCTCATATCCTTTGTTTCAATTTTTAACTAGGTTGACACAAGACAAGGAACTATCCTCATATCCTTTGTTTCATTTTTAATGAGGTTGACACAAGACAAGGAACTATCCTCATACCCTTTTCCTTGATCACAACCCATAAGAGGTCATGAATTCCAAGAGGTTCTCATCAAATGGGAGAACAATGCTTTAGAAGGAGAGATCTAGTTCTAATGCCCCCAGTACATAACAGACAACATCACGGAATTGATCGTCAATTGATGTAGGCATAGAACGGGTTGCCACATAATCAACCCATGGCAGGGATGATACCATTGGTACAAAATGACCATTTAGGGAAGATGGTTGACTAGAAGCCATATTTGGATCGAGAAATGAAAGCTGGTAAACGGTGACAATTCTACCTTCATGTGAGAAGTAAATCACTCAAAATAGTATTGAAACAATAGCTCCAAAGTCATAAACATAGTTGTGCCCAAAAAGTAAATTGTAATCTAAAGGGTCTGGGACTACCATTACATTGAGATAAAAAATATTTCCTCCCAAAGTAATAGGCAACTAAGGAAGGATCCCTAATGGTTGACTAGTTCCTCTGTCAAAAGCCAACAGATTTCGGGTAACTGGCACAAGTGGTGGCAAACCGAGCGCTTGCCAAGCAGTTGAGGAAAGGATACTCACAGATGCACGTTCATCTATAATAGTGCTAGATACAATCATATTACAAACCTGTACTATGATCTGGAAAGGCACATAAGAAGGAAGACAGAATCCCGGCAGTCGATTCCAATCAAAGGAAGTGACCAGACTACTTGGAGGGGGTACCATAGGAACAGGAGAATTAACCCCTTAAGTTACGAGAGCAGGAGGATTTTCCTCCTGTCTTGATGGAACAGGAGGATTTCTCCCAGGCTCATTGGAATTTGAAGAAATGAAAGAACCTGAGTGGTATCATACTCACTCTCTTCGGGAAAGATACGATTAACTGAAGGTGAAATTGGGTCAACTATTTCCTTGACCTTTTAATTTGGGTCAGGTATAGACTCATAGGATTCACTTCCAGAGAGAGTGGGTTTGACCAATGGTTGATTTGAGTTAGTCAATTCATCAACTAGTGAAGGATTAAGGGAGAGTCTCTTATAACCAGATGCAACTCGTTGCGATGAAGCAAGACGGTTATCCAACACTTTTTTTGCTTCATCTAGATAGGGACAAAGGTGAATGGGGTGATTCCCTTCACATAACCTACAAGGAAACTTAAATTTACCCTTCTTTCCATCAAATTTACTATCACTAGTTGATGGTGTGTCACCAGCATGATCTCCAGAAGTTGATGACACAAGATGATGTGAACGAGAAGACTATTCTTTTAAGATCTAAGGAATATCAGGACAATTTCGAAGAAAATGGTCTTCCCCACAAATATTGCATGGATATCAAACTTTGTGAGGCTTGATGGATGGTTTCGCATCAGATGTTGCATTCAAAGCAATGGTTGCTTGGTTGCCCCTCTGCTCAATTTTCTTCTTCTCCTTCTTCTTCCCTTTCTTCTTCTTCTTATCCACCTGGTTACTAGTACCAATACTTTCACCAGGCGAAGAGGAAGAAGGGGAGGAAGAAAAAACCGAGGAAGAAGGAAAAGGGTCAAATTTAGGATCAACTGGCGGTTGATTTTGTCCAGCTAGAGGAGTACTCAATTATGGAGAAATCATGACATTTTTAACCAAGGAGGTTGAAAACAACCATACTAGCAAGCCAATGGTAAATCCCGGAAGGGACAATGTAGCCATATAAGGAGCACCAATATTTCCAAAAGGAGGAAAAGGACTAAGATTCCCATCAAAATAAATTCCTTGATCGGTGGACTCCAAATTTGCCGCCATATGTCTCAACCTAAGATCAACTAAGGAGTGAGTGTGGAGGATATTATTTGCGGTCAATTAATTTTATTTTAATCAAAGTAATAGAACAAAACAAAAAAGGGATAATCTGGGCAAAAGGTTTACCAAGCAATTGTGAACTGCAGAATACCTCTCGACGAACCGAGAAGTACAGGCAAGCAATCTCCCTGAATGTTGTGTTCGGTGTATCACAGTGTACAAGGAAGCCGACTCGGTTACCTCAGGATAAATAGCAACCTAGTGTTTTCCTCCCATATATACCCAAAAGTATGTGGAGGCCCAATCTATTTAAGCGTTGTCTAATGCAAAACCACACAGTGAGAGCATTCCCATATACTTTACGTACTGTAACACCGCCCTATATACCTGAAGGTACGTGAATGAGCTACAATATACTCACGTACGTGGAATGAGGATGTATTGCAGACAAGTTAGTGACAGTTGCTTTGTTTTACGACGTTGGAACATGTCTCTAGCATAGAACCACTAAATTTTTTTCGTTAGGTGACAATGCTCCATTAGGTAAATTCAGATAAATTTTAAGTTGATATTCCTTAGAATTTGTCTTTCAAGGTTCACCATGTGATGTATGTTTGCAATTCCTAAAATGAAACTAATATGATAAGCAGTATTTTCATTCAATTGAATAATGAAAACCTTAGCTAGTAGGGATAGAGCAATCAGACCTTTGACAAAGAGCAAAGAGCACATCTAATGCAATTTCCCTAGCTA
Organism: Pinus taeda; assembly: GCA_000404065.3. NCBI lineage: Eukaryota > Viridiplantae > Streptophyta > Pinopsida > Pinales > Pinaceae > Pinus > Pinus taeda. The sequence continues at coordinate 23,175 of APFE031180538.1, read as the reverse complement.
TTCCTTTCAAGCATTCACAAACTACAATATGAACAATGCAAGTTTTTCTTTTTGATTCTGTTAATGTTATGATGAACAAAAAAGGAAACTAATGCACATATAATCAATCAATCTTTAACAAGAACGAAGACTTCTACGACAATTCAGTTTAGAAGGAAAAGAAGACTTTACGACACTTTCTTTTGAGCTAAGATTAATCAATTATACTCTAACTTTGACTATATACTGATAATGAAAAAGAAAACATTTAAGAAACATTAATCAATCAAGTCAAAGTAGGCCTTGCAAAGGAGATAAAAACTTGGTTTCCGAGACATGACACTCATTGATCAATCAACAAGCAATCAAACAAAGGAAAGTTGGTAAAGACTCAATCCAAAGGTGAAATGTTTCCCTAAGGTGGACCAGCACAAGTCAAAGAAGGCCTAAATTTGCTGCAAAGCACCGTCTCTCACTCAAGTGTGCTCTGCAGAGCACTGTCCCCTGACCAAGCCTGCATTGATTCCTGAGAGGCCACTCAAGAGTCATATAACCTCAATTTTTTACCAAAATTCAATGCAAAAGAGATGAAATATAGTCAATGAACACAAGTAGGGTCTACAAGAATTTCCTAGGAGGTGGATAAGCTACTAGGAAAGGTGATGATCCCTAGCAGAGTCGCCAATTTGTTTTGGAGAATTTTATATCTACGGATAAATACTAATTCCCTAGATAAGTAGCCATATCTAGAACAATAGTTTAAAGTATTTTAGTCTTTCCCTACAAACAATAGATAAGATGAGAAGATGAGAATACCTACTTGTAGTTCCGCTTTCCTCTCGTCTCCTTTGTATCGATCTCGTTGCTCCTTCCCGTACTTAATATGCTTGAGAAGTACCTGTAAACACAACAGAAAACAAAGAATCGATTAAAGCAAAAGATCTATTGAATATAAGTGAATGGAATCAAATACATTTCACACATATAAGCATTATAAAATAATACAAACATATGGGGAAAGTTTCAAACACTTTATTGAATAGAAGAAGGAATTACAAACATTGTGTCTGATTCAAAGTCATTCCTCCAACTTGGATCCCATCGACATCACATCAAAAGCATGAAAAACTTGTAGCATTACAATACTTTCTTTAAAGCTAAGTCTCACAGCAGAATTATCTCCTTACAATTCAACATAATCCAGCCCCTGATCACTTAGATGAGTGGTCAATTTATAAGGAGATGAAGGATTTTTTGTCATAAATGGTGGCATTGAATGGCCTTCCATACTTAGAATTAGTTCCATTGAGGAAGGGAGGAGAGGATAGGATGCATCTTAACTCATTCCTCATCCATTTTCGATCTCATAGGAGTTGATAAGTGAGGGAAACTTCTATATGACTCCAAAAAAGAATATTTCCCAAACCCTATGTGAATTTTGCTCAAACTCACCCAGCGCAGGTGAAAGGAAGCCTAAGTGCTTTGCAAAGCACCCTGGTATGGACTCAACTGCTCTGCAGCGCACCCTTACATGGGCCTTCCTGCGCTAGTCCCTCTAGAGGCCATTTCTAGATGTCTTCAAGTCATGAAACTATCTAGGAAGGAGGCATTCAAAGGGGTGACTTGTTTAGGGCATGTAGCAACTGAAATTAGGGTTTGATGAGCCCTAAAACACTGATCTAGATGATGGGATTGATGTGCCCAAATGGATCTGTAACATTTTCCTTATGAAGATCATCATGTAAGCAACATACCATATATGCATCATCAAAAAGAGTCATCCACAATCATCCATAAATATGATCTGAATAATAATTATGTGGCTCAAGCAATATAATTATCATCTGAGATTTCATCATAGGCAACTTATGACTGCAACATAGCATGATGTATCATTTAAACACTTCAACAACATTAGAATCCTCGCCATTGATAAGAATCGTTACGTACCAAAGACATAATGCCAACAATGCAATATTAGAAGCATAACATATTCTCCCCCTGAACCTATGCCACCTATTCACTATCAAATCTAATCATTGCATATATCAGTAAGGATCATTAAGGCATCGTCAACAAATAGTTACACATCAAGTCATCAGCAACTTATGAGGGTCAAAAGAACTTCTAAATAACATCCACAGACTGTAGTCATCAATCATCAAGACAGAAAAAATAATTGATAATTTTCTGAACCATATTAGATCATTTTTATGTGTCTATCCCACTGCTTCTTCATCAAACCAACATATGTGCGACTGTATAGCTTCTAAATCACGTATATACATGACTTATCTTCATGATAACTGCATAAGAGAATTAGAACACTAAAATTTCATACTTTCAGTTCCCCTTGAGTCTGTTCTATCCGTGTACTAAACTATGCCACATATTTTTGGTTGTACTTCCTTCTTCTTCCATACCTTGGAGTGTGATGATGTTTTCTCCTTTTTGTATGTTGGCTGAAATTTCCTCCTACATTCTTTTGCTATACTCCCAAACTTGTTGGACGCATAACATCTTATATGTTTCATATTCCTTCTATAGCAATTAATGGCTTTGTGACCAAACAAATTGCAAGAAAATCAATATCCCTTGAAGTGCCTGGAAGCTGATGATCTTTTTGTGTGATGATAATTAGCTTGAACCATTCTACTTATGTATATGGCTGCAACATTGATCCGAATTGGATCCATAAAGAATGATTATCAGAGCCATGGCTATACCAGGTCGGGATAGACTTCAAAGGATTTAAAACAACAATCAAGAACACCTCTAAACCAGTGGCAATGGTAGCCAGCGTGGAACGACAAGGACCTCAGCCAAAGCGCACTGACCGAGGCCCATGGAGATTGCGCAAGAGGTAAAATTAGCCCCTGGGAGGCCCGGATCGGGAAATAGAGGTAGTTTTTGATGCGCGATCCTCAAATTGGAGAAGCGCCAAGTGCTCGATCGCATGAGAGTTGGGAAAACCATGGGATAAAAGGCTAAGAGATAATAGCAAGACCCACTCCAAAACCGGTGGTATTGATTGGCGGCATCCATGGGCGGTAAGCAGTTTTGAAGGAAAAGCAGTGATTCCACTTAGCACCTAACATGTGGCAAGCAGAGGAGAGAGGAAACTTCCACTCATCGTGCACTAATAGTCGATCTAGTCAACCACACGGAACGAGTGAAGGGCGTTGGATTTGGGGGCTCTAGATCTAATGGCTGATATTGCGCCCAATGGAGAAGACGAAATTGACAAGGGAATAAGCCGTGATTTAGAAGAATTTGAAGTTTGAATTGAACGCCATGGTGGCAAATGACTCATTCCATAATGTAACTGAAGAAACAGACCAACAAGGCAAGCTGGTATTACACTGAAATTTGTCACCATGACTATCTGAAGTTAATATGGCTCCATCAATAGTCATATTATCCTCCTTGTCAAGCCTTATACCTCTGTTCTTCATGTCAAACTTCAAAAAAGAGAGAAAGTCACTAAAAATCATGTTTATCTCTGGGTACGCAGGTTCTCTCTACCTTGCCTGCGTGTACGCATCCCAAGCTCATTGTACCTAGGTACTTGTATGCTCTGTAAGTCAAGGGATGGGTGCGTACTCCTGTAAAGGTCAAAAGGCGCGAGTTTCATCTTAAAAAAGTTACTTATGGTCACTTCTAGAGCTTTCTAGAAGAATGTTTGACGTGTATTGAGCGCCTCCAGATGGTTCATGCATCCCTATGATAGAGGAACTTATCCCATCAAGAGAGGAGATACCCCATCCAAAAGAGGGAGTATCCCATTGATGTTGGACCCGAATAACTTCCTCTAGAACACTATAAATATAGGCATTGGGCCAGAAGAGGAGAGGTTAAAAGCTGAACATTCCAAAGGGTAGATGCTGCTGGAATTAGGACTTCCTTGTAGAAGCTTGTGAGGAGAGATTACCATCCTTTCTTGTTTCATTTGGAAGTGGGTGAGCTTGTCAAAGTAGAGGAAAACTCTTGCTGGACCCTGGGAGGAACTTGCACAACACCAAGGCGCAGGTTGTAATGGTTTCTTTTTTGTTTCCTTAATACAAATAAGTCCATTCTTCTCAATGATTTGTTGTTAATGAATTGTTTCATATACTCCTTGGTCAATATGTTGAATATGCTTTGTTTTATGGAATATTCAGGTGCTATGTAATCGTTTGATTGTGTATGCAGGTTTCAAAGTGAAGGAGGAGCTCATCTGGATCGACGAGGCTGGACTGCTGCAACAAGCGTTGGATTTGAGGTAGGATCGAAAAACACTTGGTTTCTCATAGAATAATGTATGTTTAGAGAAGGATTGCTCTTAATTGTCTTGTTTGTCACTAGAGAGTCTTAGACTCCTAGGGAGGTTAGTTTTGTCAGCAAAAATAACTCTTTCCGCATGACAGTATCCGAGCCCTGATCAATAGTGGGGAGGCCTTCATTCATTAAGTGGAATAAAAACAGATAAAAGTACAAGCAACATTATTTACAATCCTTATACCTCAAAGTTGGAAGATGGACAAAGAATGGAGAGCCCAGCTTTAGAAATAGATAGAACCACTGAACTCCTAGCGAAAAATTGTGCAAAAATGCCTATCCAAACACCCAATTTGGATAATCGGTCCTTCTGCAACTTCTCAGAGCCTCCTTGCTGCTCAAGGTGAGGTCCCAGCCTGCTGCCAGGGTCAAGGTCTACTGTACAATACTTCTGAACTATTCTGGTGATCCTCTCTACTTTCTTCCAAGACAAAAATGGCCTTTTATAAGCATGGTGGAAATCCCTCAATACCCGGGCAGTTCAAACAATAGACCAAGTTAAGTGAGCGGGCATATTCCACAAGAGGTTCTCGGGCCCCTGAATAGTATGTGGTAACAACCCTTGAAAACATGGAAAAGTTCTTTTAATTGTGTGTTTAAACTAGAAGAAAAACTATTGACGTTTCCAACCATTGGCGGACAGTCCCGGGCCCAAACAACAGACGCTCTGCGATATGGTGGACCCGTCGGGAATATAAAACATGATATATAACATATCGCATCTGGGATCTTACTGGGGACGATTCTCCTTAATCCACGACCTCTTTTTTCTGCGATAAGCGAAATACAAGACCAATGGAAGCTTGCCACTTGGCACTTCCCCATTCGCCGAGAGTGTCTACCACATCACTCTTCCTGCCACCTGGACAAGTCAAACATGAACTTTGACTTACTCTAACTTCTTCATATGAACTCGGATTTGAGTGTCATTCACATTGTTAGAATTAGGATGACGAGCACTTCGATCTGATGCTAAGTTTATCCAGATTCTGCCACTTTGCATTTTGAGGCTTTTACCATGCCACTAGTACTTTTTGAAGATCCACCTGGATCAATCCTCCAAGATCCTCCTGGATCAATCCTCCCCACTAAGAGCTTTTGGACCACTAAAAGACATTTCAGTCAATTTGGAAGTGAGGAAATTTCTCCCTCACTTTTTCCTTCTTCGTCCATCGAGCTTTACTTGGATGCATTCCTTTGAAGCCAACACAAATATACTCCACATCTACCCATTGTGAAATTCTAGTTTTCCGGTCGAGTATGATATCTTCGGGCAACTTATCTACTCTAGTGAAAAATCATCCACTGTAGGAATCTGTGCAACCTCCATGGTATCCATAATCAATGGAGGTTCATAAAGCTTCAAGTTTTCTACATTTATCACTGAGTACATCTACATATAAGTAGGCAAGTCAAGACTAAAAGCATTGTCTCCAATATCTGCCAATATGGTGAAGGGACCATATTGGATGGGTCTCAACTTCTTCCCTTCTCCCTCCATTCTATCCTTGCTAATATGGAGCCATACCTTGTCCCCAACTTGAAACTGATGGTCAACTCGGTGCTTATCATGTCGAACGAGCTTTATACCAAGCTTGAATCTTCTCCAACTACTCCCACACCTCCTGATGAATCACCTGTATCCACTCAATCAACTTCCGTGCTTTGTCCCTATCATCTCGTCCATTGCTATCCTCCTCTTTCCCAAAGACCATGTCCAAGGGATCTCTAGGTAGATATCCAAAACATGTCTCAAAAGGTGTGCTCTGTGTAGATGAATGTGTTGATTGATTGTATGCATGATGCACATAAGGAAGTTGTTCATCCTACAACTTTGGATGTTTCCCACAATAGCCTCGCAACAAGTGTACCACAGTACGGTTGACAACCTCTATCTATCCATCGGTCCGTGGATGAAATGTCGTACTTCTTTTCAGCTTAGTGTCCATCATTCTCCACAAGCTGGTCCAAAACTCCCCAAGAAAATGAGAGTCATGATCTGACACAATATATGTGGGCAACCCAAAATGGACCCAAACATGCTGAAATAAAAGAAAAGCAGTATGCTCAGCAGTGACCTTCTTTTTAGAAGGCATTAAAATACACATTTTACTACCGATCCACAACGACATTAAAATAGTTGTGACCTTTCCTAGACATAGGAAAACCTACTATAAAGTCCATGGACACACTTTCCCATGGTCGACTCGGAATATGGAGTGGTGTGTAGAGCCCAAGTTTTCTATTAGAAGGCTTTGAAACAAAACACAACACACAACCATTTACAAAGCGAGTCACAATGTTTTTCATATGAGGCCAAAAACAAAACCTCTCAAATGACATAAAGTTTTCTCAATTCCAAAATGACCAGACACCAGAGAGATATGAGCCTCTCTGATTACATGAACCCTTTCATTGGTAGGTATGCATAGTTTTCCAAGGTGGTACAATAGATTTCCTTGCAAGTAATAATTTTCCACCTGCGATCCATGAGTAAGTTTTGCATAGATTTTTTAAAATAACTATTATTAGCATACTGTTCAGCATAAATTTCTAATGATAAAGAAAAATTTTGCAAAAATACAGATGCAGAAATAGGAGGGTGAGAAAGCATATCTTCTACTTTGTTGCTGGATCCCTTCTTTTATCTTATCAGCAAATGAAACTGTTGGAGGAATCCCATCCATTTGAAGTGACGAGCTTGCTGAATCTTGGTCTGTGATTGAAGATACTGCAAGGGTTGATGATCTGTATGGATGCTGGTCTCCTTGCCAATCATATAATGTTTCCACTTCTTTACACTCTAGACCAACGCGTATAACTCCTTGTCATACGTGGTATAATTCACAACAACCCGGGAGAAAGTCTATGAATGGTAACATACAAGCTTTCTTTACTGCATCAATACAAGTCACATGGCATATCCGTTGGCATCTGTTTCAATTTCAAAAGGCTGTTGAATGTCTGGTAATGCTAGCACTGGTGTTGTGCTGATCTTCTCTTTCAGTGTGTCAAAGTATTTCTGTTGTTTTCCTCCCCACTGAAAGGCCTGCTTCACACTAGTCAAGGTGTGCACGGGGGCTGCGATGACGAAGAAGTTTGCAATGAACCTTCTCCAATACTGTACCAATGCCCATAAAACTTCAAACCTCTGTAAAATTCATGGGCTTAGGCCAATTCATAATCACCTCCACTTTAGCGGGATCTATCTTCAATTGTCCATTGCCGACAATGTGGCCAAAATAAATTAGAGAATTATTCCCAAACTCACACTTTGATAGTTTCAAATACAACTTTTCACTTTTAATAACATCAAGCACTTTCTTTAGATAACAAACATGTTCATCCCATGTCCTACTGTAAACAAGAATATCATCTAGATATACAAGAAAAAAATGACCAAGAGAAGGCCTAAATAAATCATTCATTACCCTCATAAATGTGGTTGGAGCATTGCATAGTCCGAATGGCGTCACCATCCATTTGAACAACCCTTGTTTGGTTTGGAACGCAGTCTTCCAAATGTCCTACTCTGTAATTCTACCCTGGTGATAACCACTATGCAAATCCAGCTTTGTAAAATAAACAACATTTTTCAACTGATCTAACAATTCATCAATGAGAGGGAGAGGGTATCGATTCTTCACCGAGATCTTGTTCAGCGCCCTATAATCTACGCATATTCTCCATGTGCCATATTTCTTGGGCACCAACACAATTGGTGAGCCACAAGGAGAAGAACTCGGTCCGATGACTCCCTGATTTAACAGTTCCTGCACCTGTTTCTTGATCTCCTCCAGCCATACTGTACATGCCAACATTTGGTAAAGGAGAATCCTGTTGTAAATGGATCTCATGTTGGATTTCCTATTTAGGGGGAAATCCTCTCAGTTCTTGAAACAATCCATCATAATCAGAAACAATTTCAAATAATTCTTTCTTATGATCATGATTACAGCCTTCGAAAGTGTCAGCCATCTCGACCTCTTTCACTCTCACTGTCATGAGCATGCACCATTTGCTGGAATTAACCAGTTGCTTAATCTTTCCTGCGCTTACAAGGCTAGCCTTAACTTTTGTATGATGAGCTCTAACTATATACTCTACCCCATCCTTTGTGAGGTGGTATTTGTTTTCATGCCGAAAGAAAATGACCTTTCTGTCATATGGATATGGGATTCCCAAGATGATTCCATAGATGTCCAAAGGCACTACATCTAACTCTACCTCATCAAATAATTTAGAAGCAATAACAAATCTGGCCCTACACTGCTTGGTGACCTGCAATTTGGCTTTATCTCTTGCCCAACCAAGCGGGTAAGGACTCAAATGAGGCTTAGTTTCAAGGCCTAACTTTTTCACTAAGGACTCTGAGGTTAAGTTTTCTTGGGAACCTGGATCAAACATATTTTCCACCTTTGTATGTTTTATGACAAATATAATGTGGCATAACTCAATTCTCTTCCAATCATTACTTACAGACTCATTCAAATAACTAGTACTTGCAACCGAATCAGAACTATCATTAATAGAAAGAGTACCTCTTGCACCCACGACTGTGATCAATGTCTCATCATCAGAATATGATCCAAGGTCCCACGCTATTGCCACTGTCTTCTGCTACCCATTTCCATCGAATATCTTCGGTCTAAACTCCAGATGCAGCTTCCAGCACTGGTCCTCATCATGACTATCTTTCTTGTAATGAGTGCAATATGGTGTTTGTCCCTCCCCTTTCTTGGTTGCAACAGTCTTCTTATCCTTCCCTTTTCCCTTCTTGTAGAATTCCATGCTAATGTTTGAATGGTGCCTTTTTGGCTTGATCATCTCGATAATTCTTGCCTCGACTTTCAAGATGAATAGGCTTTATGCTGGCTGCATCAATTGTATTAGGCTCGAACAGTAATAATGAGTGTCTGATGTAACTATGTAGCGCACCTATATACTTAGTTATAGTCTCAGGTGCATCTAATGAGATGCCCAGATTTAGTGCTTGTTTCCAAAATTATTCAGTGAATATTTGCACATTCTAGCCCTTACCTTAACTTAGATATTGCCAGTCCATAAGTGCCATTTTCTTATAACCCAGAGGGTAGAATTGGTCTTTCAATGTAGAAATAAAACTAGACCAAGAGGACAGAAGGTTACCTGACTTTGTGCTTCCCTTCTGCAACTTTCTCCCCCACCAAATGAGAGAAGTGCCACTCAGCTGAAGAAATGCTAATTGGAATTTTGCCTCATCTTCTTTGATTTGCTGGATCCAACAATAAAACTCTACTTGCCTTATCTAGTTATTAAATTTTTTTGCACTACACTCTCCATTGTACATGGGTAGGTCAAACTTTATGTCTAACTTGAAGAATGATTTATTAGATGTCTATTTGGAATGTTGATGAGAGTGATGAGAACCATCACCTGAAGAAGGAGAAGGAAGAGGCTCTTCTCCACCGTCTTCATGATTTTCTGACCCATGGTCATCGACATCCTTCTTCTCATGCCCAAGCGCCTTCTCATACTCTGCGAATAACTTGTCTACTTTTCTTGCCATATTGTAGAATACCTTGCGGAAATTCTATTCCTCTTCCCAATGAGCTTCTTCATTGGCCATGTTTCTTCTTTGTTGTGCACATCCTACTTCAGGATCAAAGGACTTAACCGTTCCTTCTCCTTTTTGCAGCTTGTTTCGTGTTAGCATAAACTCATGCAATTCACATCTACAAAGACCTGCTCTGATGCCAAAATTGATCCAAGATATTTTGCTTATAGATGCATCAGAATTACATATAACATAGTTAATTAACCATGGAACTTAAACCACGTAAACAATGCAGAAATAATCAGAAGAACACAAAAGCCATGACACAATGATTTGATTATGGAGTTCGTCCAATTTGGACTACGTCTCCGGGCCCTAGTCAATAGTGGAGAGGTCTTCATTCATTAAGCGACATAAAAAGAGATAAAAGTACAAGCAACATTCTTTATAATCCTTATACCTCCAAGCTGGAGATGGAAAAAGAATGGAGAGCCCAGCTTCAGAAATAGACATAACCACTGAACTCCTAGAGAAAAATCATGCAAACACGCCTATCCAAAAACCTAATTTGGATAATCAGGCCTTCTCCAACTTCTCAAAACTTCCCTGCTGCTCAAGGCAAGGTCCCGACTTGCTGTGAGGGTTAGGGTCTGTTGTAAAATACTTCTGAACTATTTAGTTGATCCTCTCTATTTCTTCTAACACAAAAATGGCCTTTTATAAGCATGGCAGAAATCTCTCAATACTCGGGCAGTTCAATCAATAGACCAAGTTAAGCGAGCGAGGCATATTCCACAAAGGTTCTTGGGCCCCTGAATAGTATGTGGAAACAACCCTTACAAACATGGAAAAATTATTTTAACTATACATTTAAACTGACAACAAGACTATTGGC
>APFE031180538.1:864-12438 GCA_000404065.3 Pinus taeda | reverse complement strand
CTTGTGCAGGAGGAGATCAGGCAGAGTACCAGGGACGGATCTTCATCAAAGGGAGCTGATGAAGAAAATTGTGCTTTGGCTGTTAAAGCAAAGAAAGGGAAGTTCAAGAAAGCTTCTCAGTCTGGTGCGAAAGGAAAGAAGCAAGACATGTCCAAGGTGAAGTGTTTTCACTGTCACCAGCACGGACACTATGCCACTAATTGTCCGCAGAAGAAGAAGAACAAGCAAGCTGCTGGATCTATAGCAGGAGAGGCTCTAGCCTCACAGTTTGAGCTTGATTTTTCATTGATCACATGCTTGGTTTCAAGTGTGATGGGATCGTTGTGGTTCTTGGACAGTGGTGCGTCTTTTCACATGACGGGAGATAAAGATTTGTTTTCTGATCTGGAGGACAAAGATCCTGGAGTGCACATCGAGATGGGCGATGATGGTAGATACAGTGCGACCAGTATCGGTACCATTTCCTTTGAGAGGGAGTATGGTAAACCCTTCGTATTGAAGGAAGTCATGCATGTTCCAGGACAGAAGAAGAATCTTATCTCTATGGCGATGTTAGAAGACAAGGGGTATGATGTTGTTTTCAGCAAGGGAAAAGCTTTCTTGCGTAGCAAGACAACTGGTGAGACCCGGAAGATAGGGGTTTGAGTAAGGAACCTTTATCAGTTGCATGTATATGGATGCGCAACAATGGCAGGCAAGGCAGAAGGATTGGTGAGCCGGGATGATGGCGAGTTGTGGCACAGGAGATTGGGTCACCTTCACCATGGAGCCTTGAAGATACTGTAGCAGATCACTACAGGGCTTCCTAAAGGCACACTTGCGTAGTCAGATCAGTGCAAGGGGTGTACTTTGGGGAAGTTTGTGAAAGCCACCTTTCACGAGAAGGATAGTCGCGCCACGACGATCCTTGAGAGAATTCACACAGACGTGTGTGGACCTTTCTCAGTTGCTTCGACAGAAAAACACAGGTATTATGTGATTTTTGTTGATGATTTCTCTCGTAAGTGCTGGATCTTCTTCATGCAGAAGAAGAGTGAGACATATTCAGAGTTCTGTGAATTCAAAGCACTGGTCAAGAAGGAGTTGGGTAAGAAGGTGAAGGCTCTTAGGAGCGATAATGGTGGTGAATACATCGCGGATGAGTTCAAGGATTTGTGCAAGGCAGAAGGGATTCGAAGAGAGCTCATAGCTCCCCATAACCCACAGCAGAATGGAGTAGTTGAGCGGAAGAACAGAACGATCGTGGGTGCCGCACAGGCGATGTTGCATGATCAGGGCCTACCCCTTCACTTGTGGGAAGAAGCATGTAATACAACAGTTTATGTGCAAAACCGTTGTCCTCATAAGATACTTGGCATGAGTACACCCGAGGAGGCTTATTCTAGTAAGAACCCTGATTTTTCTCATTTGAGGATTTTTGGTGCTAACGTTTACATGCATGTGACGAAGGATGCCAGGAAGAAGTTGGAGCCGATCGCAGAGGTTGGGATATTTGTGGGGTACACTGATACACCCCACAACTATCGTGTGTATTTACCAAACAGTGGTAAAACTGTTGCGCGACGGGATATAAAATTTCAGGAGGAGAAAGCCATGAAGTGTTCGCTTGAGAGGGGGCTACACTTGCATGCAGATGAGGAGCTATTAGTTCCTAAGGATGAGCTTCAGGACGTGGATCAGCCACAGGACGAGGTTCATGGAGTGGAAGAGACCAGTCAAGCAACGCCAACCATCAATAGGCGAAAGTGCTTGACAGAAGCTGAGTGACTGGCTCAAGATGCAGAGAAAGTTGTAGGACCACCTACAACCCAACGTAGATTAAGACAGTCACCTGATCAATACACTGGATACATGGCTCTTATGAGCAAGTGTGTTGTGACTGAGCCATCCTCTTTCGATGAAGCTGTGAAGGATCCCGCATGGGTAGACGCCATGGTGGAAGAGTATGATTCTATTGTCAAAAACAATGCATGGGAGATTGTTCCTAGATTGGAAGGGAAATCAGTGGTGGGTTCGAGATGGATCTACAAAGTTAAGTAGGCAGCTGGCGAGAGTGTGGAGAAGTAAAAGGCAAGATTTGTTGCCCGAGGCTTTTCACAGATAGAGGGGATCGATTATGAGGAGACCTTTGCACCTGTTGCAAGGTATTCTTCCATACGGATGATTCTTTCTCTCTCAGTGCAGATGGGATGGCACATTCATTAGATGGATGTGAAGACTGCATTCCTCAATGAAGTCATTGACGAGGAGGTGTACATTGATCAACTCGAAGGCTTTGAGGTCTTCAGCAGCGAGTCGCATGTGTGCAGGCTCAAGAGAGCATTGTATGGGTTGAAGCAAGCACCACGTGCTTGGTACACACGGATAGACAACTATTTCATTGGACTTGGATTCTCCAAGAGCGAGGCGGATCCTAACCTATACTAGATTGTGGTGGAGGGTAAGTTGCTTATCATTATACTGCATGTAGATGATTTGATTCTCATAGGTGATGAGTTGTTGATACTTTCATGCAAGGATGATCTTGCTAAGGAGTTTGAGATGAAGGACTTGGGCCTCCTTCACTATTTCCTAGCATTGGAAATATGGCAGCGCAATGGTGGACTGTTTTTTTCTCAGGGTAAGTATGCTCGGGAGATATTGGAGAAGTTCAACATGCATGTTTGCAAGCCTATTGATACTCCTCTTCCTGGAGGTTGGAGGAGGGAGGATGCCACTTCGGGAGAAGAAGTGGATACCACTATTTATCGACAGTTGGTGGGGTCGCTGATGTATTTGGTCAATACACGACCCGATATATGCTATGTGGTTAACCAACTTTCACAAGCTATGGTTAAGCCTACCAAGCTCTTCTGGAAGGTGGGCAAGCATGTATTGCATTATAACAGAGGCACATCGGGATATGGATTGTGGTACAGACAGGAGGATGAGGTGAAGCTATGTGGCTTCACGGATGTAGATTGGGTAGGGAGCCCAATGGAAAGAAAGAGCACATCAGAAGGGGTCTTCACTATTGGATCGACAACAGTTTCTTGGTACAGCAGGAAGCAGAGATTCGTGGCACTCAGTTCAGCAGAGACCGAGTATATGGCAGCAATTTTGGCTGCATGCGAGGCTATATGGATGAGGAAGATTCTCGTTGGTTTGTTTAGTTCTCATTTGGATCCTACTGTGGTTTACTGTGATAATTAGAGTTGCATTAAACTCTCGGATAATCTTGTATTTCATGATAGATCTAAACACATTGACATCAGGTACCATCATATCAGAGATTGTGTGCAGTGGAGGATCATGTTACTTTCATACATTCCAATGGAGGATCAGGATGCTGATATTCTGACGAAGGCTCTCACCAGGAGCAAATTCGAGTACCACCGAGGCAGGATTGGGGTTGCTGATAATCCATATCTTGTCGAGAGGGAGTGTTGAGATTGCAACAAGATGATGGAGCTTAGTGAAAAGAGTCGCCTTCACTAAGTGGGCCCGCAAGAAAATTATGGCGCAAGTTCTATTTTTGGATCACAGCAGGGATGATCACAGCCGGAGTGATCACAGCAGGAGTGATCAAAGTCTATTTTTAGATTGGCTGTCAAAAATAGAAAAGTCAAATATTATTGTCTTATAATAATATTTAAACTATAAACTTTATCTTATTCTCTTGGAGCAATTCAGTTTGAGCTACAGATGTGGCACATGCAGCTGTCATAAGGAAATACACTTTGTTTGTGGGTTAGTTGAGTTGTTACATGCATGACTTCAGTTAGAACTCAGTCAGTTGAGTTTGGTGGAGTTGATTGTGGAGTTGATGGAGTTGTGTTTAGTTTGACTTGGTTAAACTAGTTGTAATTAGTCTAACTGAAAATAGACTAATGATGAGTTGTTAAACTAATTATTAACTCATAATGAAACTAAAGAATACAACAACTAACTCGGTTGCATGTCAGTGCATGTTCAGTTCAGCAGGGACAGGTGTTAGAGGATCAGATTGCTATCAGTTGTGACTATAGTTGTGCATGAGGATTTGCACAATCAATGACATTGAGTTATGCCAATGAGAATTGGCCAATACCAAGTGATTATAGCCTTTGCTCACGTGATTCCCAGTGTGAGTGATTCTTTTGAGGTAAATGCGAGTTTGGTTCAACCATTCTCATCAATTCTTGTGCAGGTATTGAGCAGTGGAATAGATTTGGAGATCAGATCTGAGTTGTATTGTGTGTAACAGGTGGAGATAGTGTTGGATACTTGTGAGAAGTATTGACTATTGTAATGTTACATGTTCTCAATCATTAATATACAGATAGTGTGGGGTTTTCAGCTGTAAGATTTCCTCGAGTTACATACTGTGTTAATGTGTGCATGCTCTTGATGTTCTATTGTTATTGATGCTGCTATATTGATGATCAACGTAGAGGAGCTTATGTATTGTGTATGTATTCCACAATAGTACATGATTAGGATAATCTCCATTGAATATGTGTTTATTATTCAAAATTTCTACATCCTTGAAACCTCACAGGTAGGATTTCATCCCCAGAAGGAGACAATGTTAGCTTTGCTGACAAAAGGCCCAAAATTGGGTCCATACATGTTCTAAAAATCTTCAAATTTGCTTAAAAATTATCCCAAGGGATGCATATATACCCCAAAGCACTCCCTTAGCCTTCAGAAATGCTCAAAAATCATCCATCAATCGAAATGAGCGAGGGAGGAAAGCCCTTGGAAGGGCTGAAAATCACTATCGAGAGGCAAAACCCAAAGGAAAACAGTGAAAAATCCATGAAAGCAGGCTTAAACAGAGAAGGAACAGCCACCTTTAGATCTGGCCGATCAACGACCTATATCTAAGCGGAAAATTGCATATCGATCGGGCAGAGGAGATGGTTTAAAGGAGGGCACATGACACCGTTGATCAGTGATCGCTGATGATTGGATCGACGGGTCGCATCGGTAGGAAGCATTTGTGATATATATAAAAAGGCCCGGGGCAGGAGCGATATGCGATTGCGATCAGATCATATCACAATATCGTTATCGGCGCCAACCAAGGGGCGAGGCCTATGCACAGAAAGATGGATGACCCGATACCAGGACCCGACAGTATTATGTGTTGAAATATATAAAATTTGAGATCCACGCCCAAGCATTTTCCACGTTTTTTTGTGTATTTTCGTTGTTTCAACAAAATACGAAGGGGACGGAAAACAGCGCCAATGCAATAAAGCCCGGACCCGAGAGGGTTTCGAGATAAAGTCACATATTATTTCAAGTCCACGGATTGGCCATTTTAATGTATTTCTTGTATTTTCGTTGTTTTAACGAAGTACACAGGGAAGCAGGGCAGTGCCGATAGCGATGGAGCCCGGACCCAAAAGGTTTCGGGAATGAAATTTTATAATCTTTCAAATCCACCAAAGACCTGTTTTCAATATATTTTGTGTATGTTCATTGTTTAAACGAAATAAAAAGGATCCTTGGGGCATTGCAATAACGATAAGCCCGAACCCGAAAGTTCGAGACCAAAATATATATATAAATAATAATATATATAATAATATATAAAATAATATATATATATATATATAATTATATATATTATATATATATAATAATAATATAATAATATATATAATATAAAAATAAAAGATATTCAAGTTCGCCAAGGCCGTTTTTTCCTGTATTTTTAGTGTTTTTCATGTATTTCCAAAGTAGATAGAGAAGGTTGGAGTTCACAGTAGTACATCATTTTTATGTATTAAACAAAAACCAGTCGTTGTCTACATTCTATAGGGGTTTCATAGCCCTGAAGAGCCATTCCACCACACAGCAGAAGCCAGAAGGTGATCAGGGAGCATAGACAGTGCAACACAGAAGTAGTCCTAGAGCACGCGCAGCTAGCCTAAAACAGAATTAGCCATGAGGCATGAATAGTGAAATAGCCACACCAACAAACATTATGGAGCATCTCTAGCACGAGAGAGCTCCCAAACAGTGCAGCAGACTATCCAAAATATCTAAATGCGGTTATTCCCGAAGGAGGAAAACCTCCAAGCCATGCTTGCCTTCAGGGAATCAAATAGTTAAACAAGACAAAGTGATCGATTACGACCTCTCAAGCCTCAGAAGGCTTAATATCATTGTAAAGGCTATAAATATTTGAAAACTAGATGTAACAAGGGTTCAACTTCTAGAGACTAATGAGACTTTGCTACTCAAGCGTCTCATCTTCATTCATTAGTAATACAAGCTTCTTTTGTTGTTATATGTTCAATGTTCATTTTCTCTTCTGTTTTAATCTTGCACTTGAACAGGTTGTTCATGTTTCTTTTGTGTCTAATGCCAAATAATTGTCATCTTATCTCTGCGTTGATGAATTATATTTTCAAGCTTCTTTACTGCCTGTAGCTAGCCATTCATATGTGGTCATATATGCATATGTTGGTACAGTCAATATTCTCTTTTGTTGCCTGTAGCTAGCCATTCATTTATGTTTATGTATGCATCTGCCGATATGGTCAATATTCTCCATCCATTCATTGAATCTACAAATTATTGAGCATTAGTGGTCTAAAGCCTTGTAAGCTGAGGGTGTTCATGCATATCTTGAGTAAAACATAGTTTAAATGGTTATCTGGTTTGATCTAAACCATCATTTATTCCAATAGTTCTGAGAACAATATTGAAGATTATATGTTACCAAGCATCTCCGAGCTGCAACCTAGGAGAGTTTCCTAGAGTGCTAACAGGGTATACCTATGTTTTGGCCTTTTTCATCCCCTCCCTGTTACACTGAAATTTGTCACCATGACTATCTGCAGTTAATATGGCTCCATCAATAGTCATATTATCCTCCTTGTCAAGCCTTATAACTCTGCTCTCCATGTCAAACTTCAAAAAAGAGAGAAAGTCATTAAAAATCATGTTTATCTCTGGGTACGCAGGTTCTCTCTACCTTGCCTGCGTGTACGCTTCCCAAGCTCATTGTACCTGCGTACTTGTTATGCTCTGTAAGTCAATGGATGGGTGCGTACTCCTGTAAAGGTCAAAAGGCGCGAGTTTCATCTTAAAAAAGTTACTTGTGGTCATTTCTAGAGCATTCTAGAAGATTGTTTGACGTGTATTGAGCGCCTCCAGATGGTTCATGCATCCCTATGATAGAGGAACTTATCCCATCAAGAGAGGAGCTACCCCATCCAAAAGAGGGAGTATCCCATTGATGTTGTAACTGAATAACTTCCTCTAGAACACTATAAATACAGGCATTGGGCCAAGGGAAGGGAGGGTAAAAAGCTGAACATTCCAAAGGGTAGATGCTGCTGGAATTAGGACTTCCATTGTAAGCTTGTGAGGAGAGATTACAATCCTTTCTTGTTTCATTTGGAAGTGGGTGAGCTTGTCAAAGTAGAGGAAAACTCTTGCTGGACCCTGGGAGGAACTTGCACAACACCAAGGCTCAGGTTGTAATGGTTTCTTTTTTGTTTCCTTAATACAAATAAGTCCATTCTTCTCAATGATTTGTTGTTAATGAATTGTTTCATATACTCCTTGGTCTATATGTTGAATATGCTTTGTTTTATGGAATATTCAGGTGTTATGTAATCGTTTGATTGTTAGTGTATGCAGGTTTCAAAGTGAAGGAGGAGCTCATTCGGATCAGCGAGACTGGACTGCTACAACGAGCGTTGGACTTGAGGTAGGATCGAAAAACACTTGGTTTCTCATAGAATAATGCATGTTTAGAGAAGGATTGCTCTTAATTGTCTTGTTTGTCACTAGAGAGTCTTAGACTCCTAGGGAGGTTAGTTTTGTCCGCAAAAATAACTCTTTCCGCATGACAGCTGGCGCAGTTCGCAGGAGGAAAAGTGGTCATCCCTATGAGTCTGATGATGACGCCGAGAACAAGGAACTCCAAGCATAGATGCAAGTAGGCAAATCGATGGAGGTGGAAGAGGAAATCAACCACCATGAGCTCGAAATATTTAAAGCCATAAACAGAGAATAGAAAATGCACACACCGAGAGAGGAAGATAGAAACTAGAAAAGAGAAGAACTAGTGAACAAAAAGAAGAAAAAAGGTAGAGGACCGAGCTAACCAAGGGCAGCTTCGAGCACTAGAGAGATTGAGAGATTCAAGCCATCCCTGAGAGGATCTGTCAGACCAGAGAGGTCAAAGAGCTGGCAAGGAAAAGAGTCTATGTACTCCAGTGGCTTGGGGAATCCAAGAACCACCCTGCCAAGCCAATCTGTTTTAGGAGACTCATATTGAGCTCCTTCATTGTAATTCTTAGCTTCAAAACATAATAAAAGAAGGCCACCACTGAGATCTGGACTGGAGATGTAGCCCTGGAGGATAGGCTGAACTCCTTATTAAATTCTTGTGTTCTTGTATTTGCTTACTGTGTTTCTCTGCTGTTTTCCATTTCAAGTGTCTGCGTATTTGCAATTTACAATCTGATCGATCTGTTGCTTAAATAACATAGACACACACACACCAACATATGAGTTTGTAATACCTTCATTTAACAAATATTTAACTGAGGTCACTCATAGGGTGATTATCAGATCAAGTGGTATTAGAGCTCTAGGTTCTAAGGTTAGACAAGCTTGTGTTGGTTTAGCTGTTGAAAGCTCACTAGATCAAAGCTCAAATTAGGAGAAGGAGAGTTGGTCGAAACTAATCCTGAAAATGGGAGAGTATATCCTCGGAAGATAATGTCAGAGGAAGGTTCTATGGGGCTAGACCCTCAATTCATAGAGAGTTTCCTAGCTATAAAGTCTATGGTAGAAGAAATGTATAGGGACCTTAGAAAGCATAAGGATGAAGATTCATCAAGTTCTAAACAAGACAAAGAAGAAGATGAGTCTCATCCCCATGACCACTCAATGGGAAAAAGGAAAGAGGAAAGCTTTCTCACACCTCCTAATAGCCCTGTGCATAATAAGAAAGCATCTTTGATCAAGCTAGATGTTAAATTTGACTTGCCTATATATGATGGAGAGCTAAATGCTGAAAAATTAGACAATTGGATTAGACAAATTCATGTGTATTTCAAAGTGCAAAACATCGACTCAGACAAGAGAAAAATTCAGTTAGCAAGCCTACACCTAGGAGGCACTGCCTTGGTTTGGTGGGAAGGCAGAACCCAAGCTAACATGAAAAGACATGTGAAGACTATCTTTGTCTAGAGTGACTTTATTTCTGCAATCAAGAAGCAGTTCTATCCATTGGCCTACATGCAACAAGCCATGATGAGTTGCAAACTATTTGGCAGTTGAAAGGGAAAAGTGTGCAAGGGTACACTCAAGAATTTAGAAAGAAGGCATTGATTCTAGGGATCTCATTAGACTCACCAGAGACTCTTTTGAAGTACATTGGTGATCTACACAGCTACATGAGGCATACCATCCTCATGCTTAATCCCACTAGTATAGATGAGGTATCTGTACAAGCTACTCATCTAGAAGCTAGAGGAAAGAATGGAGATCCAGAAGTTGGGGGACCATCCCAACCCACTGCAAGCAAGAGCAAGGAGAAAAGAAAGTAGAAGTGGAAATCAAGGAAGGCTAATGCTGCACAGAAAAGAAAAGATTCATGCACTCACTATAAAAGGGAGGGGCATGATGATGAGCACTGTTGGATTCTGCATCTAGAGCTGAGACCTAAGAAGTCCAAGGGCAAGAAGAAGAAGACTGTTGCAGCTATTCAGAAAGACTTGGGGTCAGACTCGGGAGATGAAACAATCATTGTAGCCACAAGTATAAAAGGTAATAATTCTAAAGCATCTACTAGTAATTCTGCTCAAACTATTATTGATGAAGAACATGAGAGAAAAAGATATGAACTTTTCCATATTCAAGTTATTTCAAAACATCAAAAGACTAATACTTTGTTAGATAGTGTCTCACAAGTAAATTTGATTTCTAAAGCAATTGTAAAGAAATTGGGATTAGCAACTACACCTCACAAGAAACCATACCCATTAGAATGGTTAAATGATAAAGCACAACTGCAAGTGACTAGATAGTGCAAACTCAAGTTTTCTTTTGGGTCAGCATTTGTAGATGAGGTTGAGTTAGACATAATTCCTTTGGATATATGTGGAATTATTTTAGGAAGTCCTTACTTGTATGATAGAAAATCCATTTTCTATAGAGCTGAGAACAAGTATCTACTTGTTAAAGATGGAATCGAATACATTGTAAGAGCTCACAAGCTCAAGAATAATTATACTCTCATAAATTCTGAGTAGATGAAAAGAATAATAAACTCATGCAAACAATTCTTACTAATGGTTGTAAAGGAAAAGAAACATGATAAAACCAATGTATTTGAGGGTTGTAATGCTAAGCAGCAAGCTTATATAGAAAAGGTTGTTTCAGAGTATGATGTCCTGTTTCAGGAACCTAAAGGTTTGCCACCCAAAAAGGAAATAGTACATGATATTATTTTGCAGCAAGATGTTCCATTTCCTAACATTGGAATGTACAGGTTGTCTGCTTTAGAGAATGTTGAAATCAAGAAGCAGGTGCAGGAGTTGCCCGAGAAGGGGTTCATCAAGCCTAGCACATCACCATGTGGGTCACCAATCGTTTTGGTGAGAAAGAAAGATGGCTTGTGGAGAATGTGCATTGACTACTGAGCACTAAATAAGATAACAATCAAAAATAATTATCCCCTTCCTCGCATAGATGATCTTTTAGATCAATTGAAGGAATTTGTTTATTTCACCAAGCTAGATTTGCACAATGGATTCCATCAGGTCAGAGTTGCAGAGAAAGATGCATGGAAGACTACTTTCAAAACCAAGAAGGGATTGTATGAGTGGCTGGTTATGCCTTTTGGCTTGACCAATGCCCCTGCTACTTTCATGAGATTAATGAATGATGTACTTAGACCTTTTCTTGATGATTTTGTTATTGTGTATCTGGATGAAATTCTGATTTTTAGTCAAATGTGGGAAGAACATTGAAGGCATGTTAAGCAGACATTAGATGTTTTGAAAAGAGAAAAACTTTATGTTAAACTCTCCAGATGTGAATTTGGCAAAACCTCTCTAAATTATTTGGGTCACATAGTAGGGGGAGGTGAATTGAAAATAGATCCCTCTAAAGTTGCAGTCATTGTGAACTAGCCTAAACCCAAGTCTGCTACAGAAGTGAGAAGCTTCTTGGGAGTAGCACAATATTGGAAGAAGTTCATTTCAATTTTTTCCTCAATTGCAGCTCCCTTACATAACTTGACAGGATTGAACAAGGTGTTTCAGTGGGGAGGCAGACAACAGAAAGCCTTCGACACCTTGAAAGAAAAGATTAGTACAACACTGATACTAGCACTGCCAAATCTAAAAAAACCATTTGAGATCCAAACTGTTGCCAGTGACTATGACATGGGAGCAATGTTGACACAACACGGTAAACCCATATGTTATCATTCTGAGACTTTTAATCTTGCAGTAGTTAACTATCCTAGATATGATAAAGAATTGTATGCATTAGTTCAGAGTGTGAAAAAGTGGAAACATTACTTAATGGGCAAAGAGACAGTAATACATACTGATCATCAACCACTTCAAT
>APFE031180518.1:0-20092 GCA_000404065.3 Pinus taeda | reverse complement strand
GAATTGTTCATTTATGTAATGTAAAGGAGGTTGCCCCCTCGAAGAGGTTGAATTCTAAGGCGTTGATCTATCTTTTCTATCTTTTCTTGAGTTGGTTTCATAACACAGTACATCATACAAGTTCTCTCTACTGAACCAGTATATACTCAGCTCATCGTGGGAGATTTGGCATAAATCTTTATTGGAGAATCCAATCTTGATCATACTTGTGGGGTTAGAAAGATTACTGAGAGGGTTACCACAAGAAGCAATTTCAGACCTTAGAGATCCAAAATTACATAGATACATCACACTCAATATCGAGATCCTACAAAGTGAGAAAAGGTGTGCAATTTTTTTTAAATTTTTGCATAAGCTTTGATTGAAAAATTAGTTTGAAGGAATTCAAAGGGCATAGTGAAAACTTATTATTGGTGATTGATGTCTCAAAGAAAGAAAATGGAAGCACCTAGTAAGCAACCTGAAAACTCTAGCATGACTCATGAAGAAGAGGAAGAAATGCAACATTATATATGAAAATTACAGGACCAAGTGTAACAAATCTCACTAGCACAAAAAGTAAGAAAAGCTAAGATGGATGGTTTAAAGAAAGACGTAGAAGCTAATATGTATGGCGTGGAAGCTAAGATGGATGTTTTAAAGAAAAACGTAGAAGCTAAGATGGATGATGTGGAAGCTAAGATGGAAACTAATATGGATGGCATGGAAACTAAGATGGACGACGTGGAAGCTAAGATGGATGGCGTGGAAGCTAAGATGGATGATTTAAAGAAAGGAATGGAATATTTGAAGACAAATTTGGCAAAGTTTCTACAAGAAATACTTAATAATGATGAATGGATGGTAAAGGAAACTCATGAAGAGAACAAAATAAATGTTAATCATGATTTCATAGACTCTAATATTGGATTGAAGAACCACCATGTTCTAAAGATCGATATGAGTAAGTTTGATGGCAAGGATCCTACAACATGGATACTACAGATGGAGCAATTGTTCGATCTCCATAATGTGCAAAACACACATGAGGTATGCATTGGAACTTTATATTTGGAACCAAATCAGTTTGTATGGTATCGATGGCTTTGTTTTTGTAAACAAATTGTCACTTGGGCTATTTTTACGGATCAAATGATAGCACATTATGAGCATACAAAAAGCAACACTTTTTTTAGCCAATTGATAAATCTCAAATAAAAGGGTTCAATGATGGAGCACATTAAGGACTTCCAAAAATTGAATATAAGGGTAAGATATATTCCAAATGAGCATATAATTGACGTGTTCATAGGGACTTTAAAAGATGACATCCAACATGAGGTTCTCCTTTGGGAACCATATTCATTGGAGAAGGCATTTAGGTTGGCAAGAAAAATGGAAACCAAAATTATGGCAACAAGGAAGCCTATAACTCACAATCATAAAGATGGAAGTGTTGCTACCCCTATCCATCCACAACCTATGAGGATGATACCACAATAATTCGAAGAAAAGAGAGAAAAAGGGCTTTCTTACAGTTGTGTTAGAAAATACACTAAAGGTCATAAGTGTATCGTGAAGAAATTATTTCACATCGATTTTTTGAAGAGGGGGAAGAAAAGGAACAAGAAGCATAAAAAAGAAGAGGATATACACCATGAACATACCCTAGAAAAAGAAGAAATGAATATGACCATATCTTGTAATGCATTGGCGGGAATTACCACTCCTCAAACTATCAAGATAGAAGGGCATATCAAGAAGAAAAAGGTAATAATGTTGATTGATTTACAAAGTACCCATAAGTTTATTCATTGTAAGATATCCAAGGAACTGAATTGCTTCCTATATCCAACAACCATATCTTGCAAGTGGAGGAACCATAAATTGCTTAGGAAAGTGCCATAATATCAAGCTATCCATGGGAGAATATGTATTTAATAGCCCAATGCTTTCCATTCCAATGGGTGGTGCTGATGTTGTACTAGGAGTCCAATGGCTACAATCATTGGGTACAACAGCTTTTAATTTTCAAGAAATTTTAATGAAATTCTCTTCAGAAGGAAAGGAAGTTGAATTAAGGGGTATCGCAGGGAAACCAGCAAAGATAATTAGCTGTAACAAAATGATAAAGCTTCTAAAGAAAGAACAATGAGGAATTATTGTACAATTATGTTCATTAGATTTTCCCGCATCGAAATAATCCATTTCTCCAGATCTCCAAAAAGTCTTGGACAATCATTCCAAGGTTTTGAGACTCCCAAAGGCCTCCCGCCTATTGATGATCATGATCATGCTATTAAATTGATTCCAGGAAGTGTTCCTCCAAACATCAGGCCTTACAGATACCCTTATGTCCAAAAGAGTGAAATTGAACGTATGGTTGTAGAAATGTTAGAGACTGGTATAATTCAACCTATTCAAAGTTCTTTCTCTACTCCGGTAGTATTGGTTCACAAGAAGGATGGATTATGGTGCATGTGTCCAGATTATAAGCAGCTCAACAAGCTCACTATTAAAGATAAATTTCCCATTCTTCTCATTGATGAATAATTGGATGAATTACATGGATCAATTAACTTCACCAAGTTGGATCTTCATTCAGGATATCATCAAATCAGAATGAAGATTGACGACATTCCAGAAACAACATTTAGAACTCATGAGGGCCATTATGAATTTTTGGTCATGCCTTTTGGCCTTACTAATGCACCTTCTATGTTTCAAGGTTTGATGAATTCCATTTTCAAACCCTTCCTTAGAAAATTTGTGTTATTATGTTTTGATGATATACTAATCCACAACAAGTCTTGGAAGGTTCATGTCCAACATGTTGACATGGTGCTCAAACTATTGGAGGACAAACAATTATGTGCAAAAAACTCCAAATGTCTCTTTGGAGTACAAGAGGTGTAATATCTGGGTAATATTGTATCTCATGAAGGTGTTAAGGTAGACCCTAGCAAAATTAAAACCATTAAGGAATGGAAAATCCCCACATCCTTAAAGCATCTACGAGTATTTCTCAGGTTGACATGGTATTATCGCAAGTTTGTTAAGAATTATTGGAGAATAGCAGCACCTCTAACAACATTATTGAAGAAAGATGCATTTTCATGGACTGCAGAAGAAACGAAGGCCTTTGAACATCTTAAAGAGGCAACGTGCCAAGCACCAGTGTTGACTACACCGGACTTCACAAAAGCCTTTATTGTGGAATGTGATGCCTTAGGAAATGGAATTGGTGCTATTTAAATGCAAGAAGAAAGACCCATGGATTTCGAAAGTCATCTAATCGAAGGAAAGTATTTACACAAAGCTATTTATGAGAAGGAAATGTTGGAAATACTACATGCACTTAAGAAATGGAGACCCTACCTAATGGGAAGACACTTCAAGGTAAAAATAGATCATGATAGTCTTAAATACTTTTTAGAACAAATATTATCTTTAGAAGAGCAACAAAAATGGGTCACAAAGATGTTGGGGTATGACTTTGAAATGATCTACAAAAAATGGAAGCAAAATGTTGTGGCAAATGCACTCTCAAGAAAGGATGAGGATGTAGAAGCATTTCTTTGTGCCATTTTCATTGTCCAACGAGATTAGCTAAATGAGGTAAGGGATGAATGGAAGAATGACGAGGAAGTGTGGGCACTCATTCAAAAGATACAACAATATCCCATTACATCTGATACATTTAGCTGGAAAAATGATTCGTTATGGTACAAGGATCAGTTATACCTATGCAAGAATTCACAACTCAAACAAAATATTCTTATGGAATTGCACACCTCTCCCTTACGAGGGCACTCAAGATTTGTAAAAACCTACCACAGGGTTAAGAAGGATTTTTTTTTGGGATGGCCTTAAATTGGATATTCAAAAGTTTGTGGTGGAATGCCAACAAAATAAAGTTGAAACAATTAAGACCCCAGGACTATTACAACCTTTATCCATTCCAAGCCAACATTGGGAGGAGGATTCAATGGATTTTATCATAGGTTTACCCAATTATAAAGGAAAGAGTGTTATAATGGTGGTAGTTGATAGATCCAACCATGTCACTATCTCCCTCCCTCTCTAATTTTCTCTCTCCCACTCTCTCATCCCTCCATATTTTTGTCTCACCTTTTATATATTAGCTTTCTCTCCCGCTCTCACTCCTCTCCTTCTTTCTCTCTTCATTCCTCTCCCCTCTCCTTTAGTTTAACTCCTTTAATGCAAGCAATCAAATAGGATTATAAATCACCATCTACACTAAAATCAATGCATCGGGTGCATGAAATATTATTCCTCCCCCCCCCGCCCCCCCATCTATATCTATATCTCCCTCTATCTCTACTTCGTTGTCTCTCTATCTCACCTCCACCCAAAAACACATGTTCTCTCCCTCCATATCTATCTGTATCTCGCTTCTTCCTTCTCTTCACCTTCCATCTAAATATCTATATCCATTTCTCTCTCCTTTTTATATCTATGTCACCCTAAAAAGATACACACTCTTTCTCCTTATATATCTATCTCTCCCTCCCTCTCTTTTCCCATTCTCCCCCTCTCTCCCCCCTTCTATCTCTCTTGCATCCCTCTCTTGCCATCTCCCTTATCACTCCCTCTCTCTCTCTCCACCTTTCTCTCTTTGTGTCTTTATTCTTACCTCCCTCTCGCTCTTCGTCCTTCTCTCCTTCTCTCTCTCACATCCTCACTCACTTCCTTCCTCTATCTCCCTTTCTCTCCCATTTCTCTCTCTCTCTCTCTCTCTCTCTCTCTTCACCCTCGAATTCTATCAATATATCCCTCCCTCTCTCCTTCTTTGCCATTCTTCCCCCCATTCTCTCCATCTATACTTCTTTATATCTCTATCTAAACCAAAAACATACACACCCTCTCTCTACTTTCTCTCTCTATGTATTTCTTATTCCCTCTCTATCTTCCCTTCAAACTCAATCTCTCTATCCCTCCCTCTATGCTTCTTCCTCACCCTTCCTCTCATTTTCTCTCTCTCTTCCTTCCTCTCTATCCCTTTCTCTCCTACCTCCCTCCCTCACCCTTTCTCTCACTCCCTCTATCTCTCCACCTCTATTGCTCTATGTCTTTGTTCTTCCCTCCCATATATATCTAGAGTTAATATATATCATGATATAGTAAAATATGTTGTAATATAATAAATTTTAAATTATATTAAATTTAATAATATTAATATTATAATATATTAATACTAATATTAGATTAGTAATGATATTGATATGAATATTAATATTTCAATATTAATATTAGATTTAATGATATTTTTTACATGGCATGATAACAAAATTTATATTGAAATACATCAAATTAATGTTTTCAAAAAGTTACAATGTTGACATGCAAATATTTATGGCTTTAAATATTTTAATACATAAATATGATATGGTTTTCCTTTTAAAGAATCATTTTACAAATGTTTAATTAAAAGAAATATTAAAAGATTTTGGAGCAAGATTTTATATTCTTTGTCTTGAATTTACCTTTTTACTTTGATTTAAGAAATCATTCTGACTTTTGTAAAGAGTAAATATGTTTAAACTTTTACCTAATTTATAAGTTTAATGTGGTTAATTTTTTTTTTGTTGAAGGTAAATTTTCGTTTTCAACATATATATATAGAAAAAAATGAGTTAATTGTATTTGAGACATTATTTATATTGTTTGTATGGTTATTTAGATTTTTATTTTGGCCGACATTAACTAAAAATTAAGGTTTGTGGAGAGACCGACAAAGTACACATTTGCTAATTAAATATATAATTTTAACTATTTGATAATATCTATGAATAATAAATAGCTACAAAATATAAATACCATAAAATAAATACCTAAAATATTTTTATTTAATATAAAATTTATCCAATAGTTTAAGAAAATGCATTAATATTGATTCATTCAAAAATATAAATACCATAAAACATGATATTCAAAATATTTTATAAAGCTTAGAATTGATCCCCATACATATACATTTTTCATAAATATGATATGAATATCCACTTTTTAGTAATATTTTGTATTTAACTATACAAAACATATCTATAATCATAATATTCATAATCATTTTTAATATTAATAAATATGTTTTATAATAAACATATTCATTTTTATTTATAAATAGATTAAAATATAAATATTGCCCCCAAAAAATTATAATATTTTATAGAATTTAAAACTAGTTTATTATTCAAAATGCATATATTTCAAATTGTTTGGGATATCCTTAGACATGTGATCTCAGCTAGGGTTTCAGTATGAAAACCCTAACTCCCCTGCAACAGACCTATGGTTGTGGCAATCCCTTCATATGCACCTACCTCACTCTGGACTTCTGACAGATGCATGAGTACACCTATCGGGGGGCGGGGGGGAGGCGTGGGATGGTAGAGTTCCCCTCCTACTAAAACATAGCAGCTGGTGAAACAGGATGTCACGGAGAAGTGGTGGCAGGAAATCATGGACGAAATGATAAAGGCACTCCTATCTTCAATGTCTAGTGGCAAGCACGCTTGTGTGGGCAGTGTCTTCCGCGGGTTGCCAAAAAACTATAATTTGTCATACCCAACAACAAGCTGGACACATACAGGAAGTACATGAAATACTATGGACTAATATGTAAATTTATAGGGGTTTGGCTGACAAAAAGGGACTTGGTAAAATGGTCCAACAAAAATGGCATCCAAAAGGTCATATTGAGCTTAAGATGGGAGCTAAAGGCTTTTCTACCATGATTTTCACCAATATGGAGGACAAAAATAATGTTTTACAAATGGACCATACTTTTTAACAATGGAGGCCTCTTTATGAGGCATTGGAAAGAATGCTATAATCCTAATGAGGGCAAACTCTTAGCAACACTAGTCTCGGTCAGATTATTTTCCTTACCGGTATACTTTTCGGATCCAGAGGTCTTAGGAGGGATTGGAAACTCCATTGGAAACTTTTTTAAGGTTGCAGATTCCACGTGGTGGGGAAGATATACCTCTTATGCCAAGATCTGCGTCTACATGAATATAACTAAGCTTCCCTGAATTCATTGAGCTTGAATATCATGATGACGTTTGGCAGAAACCCCTAGACTATGAGCATATACCCTTCACATGTCTTAGATGCCACGAATATGCGCACCTGTTTCATGAATGCCCTCTCAACCTATATGAACCTCAAGAAGCAACCAACACAGATAGCTAGGCCAAAACAAAATAGGACACGGAGGGTGTTCAAGAAGTTCAAAGGAGGAAACTATATAAGAGGAATCAACAAACTCCCAACCAACCTCCATGTAGTAAAGGCCTGCGAAATAACAATTGATATGACATCCCACAGGAGGAGGAGCAGGGTATGGAAGTCCTAAATGAAAATATGGGCTTGGAAAACCAACCAACCCCATAGAAGAGAGGGAACACTAAAAGTAGAAAATTTGAAGAGGAACCCCAAGACAAAGAAGCTAGAATGCCAACATTTGATTAGGCCAACATGGAGATCGACAGCCACAAGGAGCATCTGAGCATAGAAGATGAAGTCATGAGAATATTAATGAATGAGTGGGAGAATCTAGATAAGAGATTCATCCCAGAAGACAAGAAACAACTCTACAAATACACCTTTCAACAACACAAAGCCAAGTAGAGAATGACAACTATAGACCAACTGGAGCATTTTGGATCCCAAGCAAGCCAAGTTTTGGAACAAGGATCTCAAGGGAACATTGGGAAAAAGTGAGGAATGAAAAATTTAAATGAATCCGTACAGACGGTAGGAGAAATGCTAGTAAACTCTGGAAGGGTGGTGCCATTATTGGCGGTCTTCCACCAACTTAGAAAACCATTGAAATGATAATTACATCTTGGAATGTAATAGGCCTCAACAACAGGGGCAAACAAAGGTATTTGAAGGATGAGCTCAAAAGGGATAAGCTAAGTATTATGGTGATTCAAGAAACCAAGATTGCATAAAAAATTCTAAACGAAATTCTAAAGAGTTACAAACCCCATTATGAAGCACTTGTTCAAGATGCGAGAGGTAGTGCAGGAGGACTAGTTATCCAAAGGAGGCTTGTTGAAATATTATTCGAGGATTGGTTTAGCCTCCTGAGAATACTCACAGGAAAATTTTGCCATATTGGATTGAGAGATTGGGTCCGATTGATAGGAGGTTATGGGCCTCACAGCTTAGGAGAAAAAGGGGTTTTCCTCTAGAAGCTCACAAAACTATGACAAGTGTATCCAGATGATCTCTAGATAGTAGGGGGTGACTTCAACATGATATATTCACTGGAAGAGAAGAAAGGAGGAATCGTCAAACAAAGGAAGACATGGAAGAATTTGGGGATCTCATTACGGATCTGCACCTTGTGGATCTGTCGATGAATAATGGAGTCTACACCTGGAATAATAGAAGGGGAGGAGTCCACCAAATCACATGACATTTGGACCGGTTCTTGACCTCGGAGCATGTGATCACTAGGTATATCTTATTTTATGCCTCGATCCTACCTTTCATGGGATGTGATCACTGACTAATCCACATGGAGATCACTTTAAAAGTAGGTCCTAAGAAATGCCCATTCATATTTGAAGCCTTCTGTCTAAGGCCCCCAACTTCATGAGGAAAATAGAAGGGTGGTGGAACAACAGTGAAGAGCAAGGAAGGAACCATATGCATACATTTAGCTGAAGTTAAAGGAGCTCAAACAAAATATCGAGAAATGGAACTAGGAATATTTTTGCCACATCATGAAAGACCAACACCAACTAACTAATAAAATGAAAGATCTCCAACAACAAATCATCTAGCAGGGAAGATCTGATAATCTTTTGGAAGAGGAGGGAAGATTAATCAATCAATTAGAAGAACGAAGAAAGAGATATTATGGAGGCAAAAATCAAGGGTCAAATGGTTGTGTGAAGGAGAACGAAACACTCAGTTCTTCATGATTCAACATCGACAATATAATTGGATTTACTCTTTAATGGATGAAGCTGGGAATTGAGTGGTCCAACATGAGCAAGTGGAGGACCTGGCTGTGAATCACTGCAAATCCCACCTTTTGGAGCCATCCCACGACCAAATAGAGGCCATCCAAAGGATTACAAGAAACATTCCTCATCTTATCTTAAGGGACCTGAACCTAGCCCTCATGAGAGCAGTAACGTTGGAAGAAGTTGAGGAGGCGGTCAAAGGAATGACGAAAAGCAAGGCCCTGGGATTAGATGACTTTACGATGGAATTTTTATAGGCCTCATGGAGCTTTATAGGGCACGAAATCCTAGAAGTCGTTGAAGAATCACGCATCAACCAAAAGGTATGTCCAAGCTTAAATGCCACTTTCATTGCCTTGATTCCTAAATATTTGAAATCTGAGGATCCCGAAGGTTTTAGACTGATCGCACTCTACAATGCCATCTACAATATTATATCAATAGTTGGATGAGTCACTAGTAAATACGTGGTCTCTTGTAACCAAGGTGTCATCGAGAGTGGAGGTATCGAGTCACATCGAATGAGTGCTGCGGACCATCAAGAAACTTCATAACATATGACCTAGGGTGTGGGGAGAACCCATATCTTAACCTTAGGATCGGAGAAATATTAACCATACAAACATCTCCCACTAAAGATTAACAATGTTTTCATACAACCCAATTATATCTTAACAGTATGAATGAAAGTGATGGTAGGTTCTAATAGACTCTAAACTATTAAAAGCCTTTGGCTGCATTAAATAAACTATAAGATATCACTCATGTGTTACCATGTAATTGTTGTGTATATTTTTTTTTTTTATGGTGTATGTGAGAACATATTACATGTAGGACCAACTCGATGGAGAAACTCTCCTAAAGTATGAATATTCAAAATGTTTATGGAGAAACTCTCATAAAGCGTTTCATAGATTTTAAATTTTAGACATTTACATTAATTTTAAAATTATATAATATTAATCATATCTTATTTATTTAACAAATAAGTTATATATTATAATTTAAATACATTTAATGGTCAAGAAAAATGTGTGTTTCTTATTTTTCTAATATATAAATTATAATTTAAAATTTATAGAAAAATTTTTTTTCCACCTACCATATAACATTTATGGTAAATTAATAATTTTTTTAATTAAATTCTTTTCTTCAATTCTAGTTGATAAATTAAATATATAATTTATCCATTTTGAAAAATGTATAAAAAATAAATGGTTACAAAATATAATTACCATAACACATAATATTTTAAAAATACTTTTAAATTATTTTATATATAAAATTAAAATGTAATGAATAGAAATGGTTTTGAAATATAAAACTATAAAACATGAGTATTTTAGAATTATTTTTCGTAAACCTCAAAAAATATATATAATAAGAATATCATTTTTTTTATTAATATTTTGATTATAAAAGACATACTTATAACTAATACTTTAATAAATATTAATAATATGCTTATAGTCATAATATTCTATAATATTAATAAATACACTTTATGATAAACATATTCATTTTTACTTATCAATAAATTAAAATATAAATATTGTTCAATAATATTATAATTTTTTATAAAATTTAAGATTAGTTTATTATTCGAAATAAATATATTTCAAGGTGCATATTTCCACTTTCAATGAGTAGATTGACATAGTTGTTTTATAAAATTGTCACTCAACTAATCAATAATTGAATAGCATTGTAAGTTTTCACATATAAACATCATTTAAACTATTTTAACATCAACAATTTCTAAAAGTAGAGACAATCATTCCAATACTCAAGAGACCAATGCCCAAAATGAACTTCATGGATAAATAAACTAAATACAGAAAAGAAAGGAACTTCATAGAGATATAATGAATATCCTAAAAGCTTTTTCAAGTGTTTCATGTTCTCTCACCCATGCTTGAAAACCATTAATAGAATGTTAAAAGAAATAAGTAGATTTAATTATATAATTTTATTGTCATATATCATTATTTTTATAGCTTTAAATGTACTATTTATTTTATTTAATTGATTTAATAATAATAATAGATATACTTATATATTAAAACTAAATATATATAAAACTGAAGTATAGATAATTGTTTTATTGTGTTTCTTAAAACAATGCAAAATTTTATCATAATTTACTCCTCAAATCAATAGGACAATTATTATTGGCTACTATAACTAAATCTATATCAGGTCATCACCATTATTCAAGTAAAATAATGCCATTTAGAATAACTTATTAGTACTCCATAAAGGGTAGGATTTAGCTCTGGAAGAAATGATTTTTATTTGAAAAAATAAATGTAATTTATATCCTCTTAAAATTTAAGATTTTGATTTATAACCATTGTATTGTGAAATAATTTATAAGTACAGTCTTCGGTTTTCTATAGTTGCAAATTTTAGGTGATTTTTTTTGTTTTTAGTAAATACAATTCAAAGTTGGAATAGATTTACTCAGGTTAGCGAGGATATCTTAAGCAATCTTGGAAGTTTGACAAGAGAGAGGAGGGAGGATGTCATAGTGGAAAACCGCACCGCCTCAGCCACATGGCTAGCAAACCCGCATTGAAAACGCAAGTATGAATAATTTGTCTCAAAGACCAAGGCTAAGCATATTGGGTGGATTTGTAATTAACTGGCAGTAGATTTGGCGAGGTTAGATTAATGTATATGCTCTTGATGCAGCTATGTATGTGATACGTCACGTCACTCACTATATTTTCTTCCTTTTACTCATTGCCAGCTTCACAGTTGTGTCACTCATATACATTGTCGGCTTCACAGTTGTGTCACTCATATACATTGGCAGCTTCACAGTTGCGTCACTCGATTTCGGCCGACTTGATGGATAATATGAATATTCATCATCCACATGTGTTTTTGATGATTTATTTACAGTCCAGTCTCCTCTCCTCTCCTGCTTTTCCTCATTGGCGGCTTCACAGTTGTGTCACTCATATACATTGGCGGGTTGCGTCACTCGATTTCGACCGGCTTGATGGATAATCTGAATATTCATCGTCCACACGTGTTTCTGATGATTTACAGTCCAGTCTCCTCTCCTCTCCTGGAGTATGTATGTATGAATATTCAAAACCCATTCATCCACAATAATAAGATACGATACGGTATTGACCGTATATATATGTATATATATATCTGTATGGTTGGCATTGACTCGAGATATTCAAACAAAGCAAGCATAAGTCATCATATTAGATTATAATATTAATAAATCGAACCCATGGTATTGGACTGAACTAATTTATCCATTATATTATATTGATGCGTTATAGTAATAATAATCATATTTATTTCCTATCAAAGTGTATAAAATAGGTGCTATAGATTTAGAGATTCTCATAGCTATTCGACCACACCAAAAAAGTAAAGTAAAGTAAGTATTGAGATTTGTTGTCCAGGGTTTCGTACTAGGCTTAACCTCCTCATAGCATAGCATAGCAGAGATGGGGGGTGTTGATTTTGAAGGTTTCAGGAAGTTGCATAGGGCAGATGGTGTAACGCCCTCACGACTCGGGCAAGAGTGCGACGGGCAAACACCCCTTCACACGACGATTGAGCGGTGGGCATGACCCGGGTAGGCATGCACGACGGTGGGCGGGCGCCCTTGCACGATGGGCGGGCACCCCGTGCACGATGGGTAGACATGTTCACCCGACGAACCAACACCGAGCGCGGTCACACGAAGAGTTTATGAGCGCGGGCGAGCATTATAATAGCAGCAAGTGTGGACAGGCGCCCGGCGGGCGACCCGTGCATGACGGGCGGGTGACCCGTGGGCGACCCGTGCACGACGGGCGGGCAACCCCAGTGGGCGACACGTGCACGGTGAGCTGGTGGACAGGGACGACGAGCCGAGTTGCGGGTGCGTCACCCGAGCTGGGCAAACGGGCGACACAGTAGAGGTTCTGGTACAAGCTGCTTGCAGGGCGGCACATTGGCGGGGGGCCTCGATGGCGGGACCGTGCACGCGGGCGGGCGCCCCGGCGGGCGACCCGTGCACGGTGAGCGGGCGACCAGTGAGCGACCCGCGGGCGCGGTCATACTATAGGTAGGTGCGGTTATGCGAAGGATGGGCGCAGCAAATGCGACGGACAACCGAGCATAATGCGACGAACTTATGGGTATGCGACATATGTATTACACTTAGTGCGAGTGGTAAAAAGGCCGAAGCCTTATACCATGCATTGGAATCTTTGCCATGAGCAATGGCCGACGTGCTAAGTAACTAAGGCAGAGGCTTGTATAGTAAAATTAG
This sequence comes from Pinus taeda, assembly GCA_000404065.3. Taxonomy (NCBI): domain Eukaryota; kingdom Viridiplantae; phylum Streptophyta; class Pinopsida; order Pinales; family Pinaceae; genus Pinus; species Pinus taeda. Next base: position 6,817 of record APFE031180518.1, on the reverse strand, counting down.
GGGGTCGGCCTAATGGCTTGACACCCCTCCACAATGTGGCAAGCTAGCGTATATATTGTGCAACGCAGAGCTTCATTTGACATCAAGCACTTCGCTCTCTCTTCTACGACTGAGGCAGAAGTAAAAGAGGTGCAGTTAAGTGCGCACATCTCATGCGCATAAGAGATAAGTGCGCAAGTTTTACCGGAGCTTGACGTGGGTAAAACGAAGGGCGAGTTAAGGCAGTTTTGTGCAGAACCGAGTTGGAGGAGTTCTGGTGGCTCAGGTGAGCACGCTCCTGCCAAAGGAGGTTGGTACATGGTTGTAAAGGCTGTCTTGCCTTGTTGTAAATATTTCTAAGTGTTGGCCTTGGGTTTCTGCCAGGCACACTTGTATGATGTATTATTGAAGAATTCATAATATATTAATATCGGGCGAACTTTTTCAGGAGTTTCCCCTCCCTTTACACTTGTGTGCAATTGTTATTATTCTCGGTTTAATTGCATATCGGTTAATGAATGTGTATGGGCTTCATTAAGTGTAAAGATTAATGCTTTTACTTGGTTGAGAAAAATAAACTAAGTATGTTTATGTGAAAGGCGTAGTCCATGTGCATGAGTATTGTTAAAAAGAAAGTGTACGGTGGTGCCACACATCGCCGGACACGGTTGGAAGACTACCATAGACCTGGGGGCGTGACAGGTGGTATCAGAGCAAGGTTGCTCGTGGAGACTTGAACAAGGTTCTTGCAGGTGACTTGGGGAAGACGATGAATGGTTGACACTAGGTCACAAAAAAGCAAGAAGATGGCGGCTAACTCTCAAGCTGGGTCTAGTCATACTATGAAGGACGCAGTAAAAGATACTACTCTTGGGTTCATGAAGAGGGTGATTGAAAGGATGGAGACTTTGGAGAATTCTTGGAACCAAGATGTGGACTCGCTTGCTAAGGAGCGAGAAATCATCTCAAAGGTCAAGGAAGAGCTTGAAGAACTTCGTGCCCAGCATGATGAGCTCAAGACACAGTATGAGTACACTGATTTTATGTGTACACAACTTGAAGGAAGGGTCAAAGAGGTTGAAGAATCAAGGGATCAGGGTCTTGCAGAGATCGTGAACTTGAAAGGAACTCTTGACAAAAAAAGCAAAACTCTTGATGAAGCCAAAGACGAGATTGCGGTGTTGAAGAGGGCCGTGAGACACAACTCAAGTGGAGGAGTGCCTCATGTGAAGGTCAAAGAACCGGAATCTTATGATGGTACAAGGAGTGCAAAGACTCTTGGTAACTTCCTATGGGACATGGAACAATACTTGGAACGATTGAGTCTACCCGATGGAGAGACACAAGTCAAAGTGGCTACTCAATTCCTGACAAATGATGCCAAGATGTGCTGGTGAAGGAGGGTGGATCCGATTATCAATGGTAATGCTGATGACATCACTTCGTGGGATGACATGAAGAAAGCCTTGCAGACCCATTTCAGTCCTCAGGATGAAAAATGGGAAGCAAGAACGAAGATCAAGTTCATTAAGCAAACCGGAAGCCTACAAGCCTACCAGCGAGAGTTTTCAAGTGCAGCTCTGGAACTTCCCGACATGGCAGAGAGGGACAAAGTTTTCAACTTTATTATTGGGTTGAAGCCTTGGTCCCGCAATGAGGTAAAGAGACAGAAGATTAGAACACTTGAAGAGGCTTTTGCTGCGGTCGACAGATTGGTGGATCACTATGATGAGACTTCTAATGAGAAAAAGAAGTCCGACAAGCCGAAGGAAAAGAAGAAGGATGATGCTTCGAAGTCGGATGATAATCCAAAAGAAAAGAAGCCTTTGAAATGTTGGATATGTGCAGGACCACATGTGGTTAAGAATTGTCCCTCTAAACAAAAGGTGGCCGCTGCTGCACAAGCTGATGAGGATGGCAATGCTTCTGTAGGGATGATGCAGATACTTGGTGCCTCTACTACTATGGAAGTGACCTCTAGAAGGGATCCGGAAAGAAACAGGTTGGAGTATGTTCAAATGAAGATTGGTGATGCTGGTGTACTCACTATGGTCGATAGTGGAGCTTCACACAACTTCATGAGTGAAGATACCGCAAGGAGACTTGGGCTGAAATTTGTACCGGTGAAGGCACAAATGAAGATAGTAAATTCTCCTCCTATGGCAATTCTTGGTATAGCTAAAAAGGTGGACACTACACTTGGTGAATGGACCAGAAAAGTGGACTTCACCATAGTGCGGATTGATGACTATGAAGTTGTATTGGGGATGGAGTTCATGAAACAGTTTGAGGCTATGGTTGTACCACATCTGAGGAAACTCTTCATTGATGATGGGAAGGAAGATGTGCCCATTGGTGTTCCAACCGTTGGAGTAACAAAACCTAATCATAAGTTAGGAGGAATGCAGATGGGAGATAAGGAAAAGGCGAACAAGCGGTTGTCTACTGTCGAGGCGAAGCTTGCGGAGCAGTCATTGGTCATCCGATCACCTTCAGATAGCATCTTGGACTTATCAAGAAGGCTAGAGCTAGTAGAGGGCGATGACGATGATGAGGATGAGGTATATGTGAGGCCGAACATCCAAAGGGAAGATCGGGAATCATATCTACAAAGGATGGAGGTTGAAGATCCCGATAGATGGATCGAGCTGATTAGTAAGGGAGAGCCTCCCGGCTCCTCTCCCTCCACATCTTCTTAGATGACATAGAAGATGGGGCTCATTGTTGGCTGCTCAAGGCAGTGAGCCCTCAACATGTTTGAGCAGGTATGATGATCATTACATGCTGCAGAAAGATGGGGTTTCCATGGACCTGAGCATGGATCGTGGAGATGAGTGTTGACACATGATCGAGGTGTGTAGCACTTGTTGATATGCATGGGCAGTTTGCGCATGAAGAAGACTTGGTGAAGACAGGACCTTGTATATGTTGCAGTGATGTTTGCCTTATATGTAGGAGTCTACATCATGGTTGATAACGATCTTGGTGGGGAGCTACCAAGATGGTGTGTTGTCGGGACGACAATGTTTTCGGGTGGAGGAGAGTGTAATGCCCTCGGGACTCGGGCAAGAGTGCGACGGGAAAACACCCCTTCACACGACGGTTGAGCGGTGGACACGACCCGGGTAGGCGTGCACGACGGTGGGCGGGCGCCCTTGCACGACAGGCGGGCGCCCCTAGCACGATGGGCAGACATGTTCACCCGACGAACCAACACCGGGCACGGTCACACGAAGAGTTTATGAGCACGGGCGAGTGTTATAACAGCAGCAAGTGTGGACGGGCGCCCGGCGGGTGACCCATGCACGACGAGCAGGCGACCCGGGCGGGCGACCCGTGGGCGACCCATGCACGACGGGCGGGCGACCCGGGCGGGCGACCTGTGCACGGTGAGTGGGAACAGGCACGACGAGCCGGCTGCAGGTGCGGCACCCCAATTTGGCAAACAGGCGTAACAAATAGAGGGTTCGGGTGCAGCTGCTGGCGGGCGGCACATTGGCAGCGCCCGGGGGCGACCATGCACGACAGGGCGGGCGCCCCGGTGGGCGACCCATGCACGGTGAGCGGGCGACCCGTGAGCGACCCACAGGCGCGGTCATACTATAGGCAGGTGCGGTTATGCGAAGGGAGGGTGCGGTTATGCGAAGGACGGGCGCAGCAAATGCGACGGACAACCGAGCATAATGCGACGAACTTATGGGTATGCGACATATGTATTACACTTAATGCGAGTGGGAAAAAGCCCGAAGCCTTATACCATGCGTTGGAAGCTTTGCCATGAGCAATGGCCGACGTGCTAAGTAACTAAGGCAGGGGCTTGTATAGTAAAATTAGGGGGTCGGCCTAATGGCTTGACACCCCTCCACAATGTGGCAAGCTAGCGTATATATTGTGCAACGCAGAGCTTCATTTGACATCAAGCACTTCGCTCTCTCTTCTACGACTGAGGCAGAAGTAAAAGAGGTGCAGTGAAGTGCACACATCTCATGCGCATAAGAGATAGGTGCGAGGGTTTTACCAGAGATTGACGTGGGTAAAACGAAGGGCGAGTTAAGGCAGTGTTGTGTAGAACCGAGTTGGAGGAGTTCTAGTGGCTCGGGTGAGCACGCTCCTACCAAGGGAGGTTGGTACATGGTTGTAAAGGCTGTCTTGCCTTGTTGTAAATATTTCTAAGTGTTGGCCTTGGGTTTCTGCTAGGCACACTTGTATGATGTATTATTGAAGAATTCATAATATATTAATATCGGGTGAACTTGTTCGGGAGTTGCCCCTCCCTTTACACTTGTGTGCAATTGTTATTATTCTCGGTTTAATTGCATATTGGTTAATGAATGTGTATGGGCTTCATCAAGTGTAAAGATTAATGCTTTTACTTGGTTGATAAAAATAAACTAAGTATATTTATGTGAAAGGCGTAGTCCATGTGCATGAGTATTGTTAAGAAAAAAGTGTACGGTGGTGCCGCACCTCACCGGACACGGTTGGAAGACTACCGTAGACCTAGGGGTGTGACAGATGGCTTCGCTTCGATCCTTGCTATCGGCACTGCCAATCCACCCAATGTTGTGGATCAGAGCACATATCCAGATTTTTACTTTCGAATCACCGGTAACGAGCATAACACAGAGCTCAAGGATAAGTTCAAGCCAATATGTAAGTTTCAGTTTCTTCTTCGTTCAAGCACGATTCATGAATCAATCATGTGATCAAAGAAATATTATTCTTGTTACAAAAACCAACCTGTTTTCATGCGAAGAAATTTTATTCTTATTACAAAAACCAACCTGTCCTATTTTCATGCGAAGAAATAGTATTCTGAAATCTGCAATACTTAATCAATATTAGCGTAGCCTCACTTGTCACTTTTCAAATTTAGAGAGTAACTTTCTTTTATTATCACATTAGCTAGCCAACTAGTCAAACAAGTGAGAGATTCCGAAATCTGCACTGCTTACTTTTTCAGATATTTAGTGGCTGTATATTGCAATTTAGTGGCTGTAATATTTTTCAGATATTAAGTTGATTGATTATAATTTAGAAGTACTATTGCAATTTTCAGTAAAATATAATTTCATATAAATAATTATTTCCTAAATTTGGATTCATTTTAAATAAATATAAAGTATTACTTTATTTTCCACATTCCATTTTATATAAAGTGGATTTTATATTAAACTTTTATTTATTTAATTAAAATATGTTTTTAGATGTTTATGTTAATAATCATAAAAGAAATTATATAAAATCTTTATTATTCAAATGAGAGACATTAAAATTGGTAGCAATTTTTTTTTTTATAATATTAAAATGAATTAAAGTTATTTTTTTCCTTTCCCTCTCTTTCTCTTTGGTATATATATTAATAAATTAGAGAATTGTGTGGGAAAAACAGGTTCATGTGATGAATCATGAATCATCCAAGATTTTGGATACAAAAACGATGTTAGTTTTTCTAATCATCATACATATGGCTCCATGCAGGTGAAAGGTCGGCAATAAAACAGAGATACATGTACCTCACGGAGGAGATCCTCAAGAAGAATCCCGATGTGTGCGCGTTCGTGGAGGTGCCATCGTTGGACGTACGGTAGACGATGTTGGCTGTGGAGGTGCCCCGGCTGGCAAAAGAGGCCACTGAAAAGGCCATTCAAGAGTGGGGGCAGTCCAAGTCTCGGATCACTCATCTCATATTTTGCAGCACAACGACTCCGAATCTACCCGAAGCAGACTTTGAGGTAGCCAAGTTGCTGGGGCTGCACCCAAGTGTGAAGAGAGTGGGCGTGTTCCAACATGGCTGCTTTGCCGAAGGCACCGTTCTTCGAATGGCGAAAGACCTTGCCGAAAACAATCAAGGAGCTTGGGTGCTAGTCATCTGCAGTGAAATCACCGCCGTTACCTTCTGTGGACCCTTCGAGACTCACCTGGATAGCCTGGTGGGGCAAGCTCTGTTCGGCGACGGTGCTTCTGCCCTCATTGTGGGAGCTGATCCCATCCCTCAAGTGGAGAAGGCTTGTTTCGAAATCATTTGGACAGCCCAGACAATTGTTCCCAACAACGAGGGAGCCATTAGGGGGAAGGTGAGAGAGGTCGGACTGACCCTCCAACTCAAAGGCGCGGTTCCGGATCTAATCTCTGCCAACATTGAAAACTGTCTGGTGGAGGCGTTCAGTCAGTTCAAAATATCTGACTGGAACAAGTTGTTCTGGGTTGTTCATCCTGGGGGACATGCCATCCTTGATCGGGTGGAGGCGAAGCTCAATCTGGATCCCACAAAACTGATACCCACCAGGCACGTTATGAGCGAGTACGAAAACATGTCCAGTGCATGCGTCCACTTCATATTGGATCAGACGAGGAAGGCGTCTCTACAAAACGGATGTTCAACAAGTGGAGAGGGATTGGAAATGGGAGTTCTATTTGGATTCAGGCTGGGCCTCACCATCGAAACAGTCATTCTCAAGAGCATTCCTCTTCAATAATTCAACAAATAAACTTTCAGACGCAACATCTAAGGTTTAGAATAAATAAATGTGAGCAGTTTCTGCAACTATCCATTTCTACTCTTTACTCCAAGAGAATAAATGTGACCAAGATAGTGTGTTTCTAATAATAGTTCCAAATTCCAAGAGGTGCATGAGTTTCACTGTATCTTTCTTAATAAAAGGTTATAGTTGTAAATTCAAATTCCTAGAGATATAATTTTAAATTCAAATTCCCAAAAGTACATCTTTATAAATTTTAGCGATGATTTACAACTCCCTTTTATAAACAAACAAAAATAATCAAATATCAAATTAAGGACTCTTACCTTCATATCAAATGGACTATAAATAAATAA
>APFE031180513.1:189473-206781 GCA_000404065.3 Pinus taeda | reverse complement strand
TAGTAGTATTGGGATTTGCTTAGCTAAATCACCTCTGAACCTGGGTTAGGCCCCACTAAGCCAACAATCCTCCCATACTACTTTGGGTGAGACTTCAATCTGCGCTCTGTTAACTAATGCTGAAAGCGCCTTGCTTGGCTACCTAATGCTGGACTTGGGTCAGGGCCCATCAAGCCAACAAATGGTTTCATTGCCAGGACCAGGATCTGCAAATGAGATGTGTGATGTCGTATCATTGGAATCCAACTAAGAAAGAGATCAAACCTGGTTGGATAGAAAGATCCATGAATTCGCAGCGCAAGAAAACAGGAATCCGTGATTGACGAAAGAACAGTAGTTGGACAAATACCTGTACACAAAAATACATGAAATCTTCTTCTGTTCCTTCCCGGTTGAGTTATACGAGTGGATCGCGAAGTTGGTAGATGGCCAAGGAAGGGGGAGGCTTAACAATCTGATTGTTTGGACACTAGAGTTAGTAAGGATATTGGAAGCTTTTGAAGATAAGATAGTGCATGTTGTCGACCATTGCCTCGACTACATCATAGGAGGATTTGTAACAAAGTTTGTGGTTGATACTTCAGTCAATTACAGCGAAGCAGAGCACCACTTCTTTAAAGGACTGTGAGGTAAGTATTTGAAATCACTAAATACTTGGATTAAGATGCTCTTGTGTGAATAACGGGTTATGCGGTTACCTTACTGTTTGGAGCTGTGTGAAGCGGAAAGTCTTTCAGGGACAGAGGAAGAAAAGGTCTTGAGTGTAGCCCGCTGATCGGGCCTCCTTTGAGTGACGACGAAGGAGCATTGCAGAATTCTCCCTTGAGTGCTAGTTAATTGATAAGACAAGGGTTCCTGCGAATACCTACACGAACTCCACCCTCATCCCATCCATCTACACCGCCTCCATCCTCACCTCCACCACTCACCCCATCACCCACACCACCACCACCTCCACCACTGTTCAATATGGAAAACTCCGTAAAACTACCTATATTTAAGGGTGTAGGGAATGAAGATTCAGACCAATTTTGGTTCATCGCGAAGGTTGTATGGGAAGCCCAAGGTATCACAAATGACTAGATGAAGAAAGCCACGCTGGTTAGTGCCTTGTAGGACTGGGCACCCATGTTGAATAAAGAATTCACTAGACCTAAGTCTCAAGCATAGTCGATTGTGGGATTCAAGGAGATCACGATGAAGCCGTGGGAGACGCCCTAGGATTTGGATCAAAGAATGAAGTGTACAATCCATGAAGCCAACATGAACCTAACTGATGGGAAGCACTGCGAATGGTTTGTGGCCTTGCTCCTACCCCACCTAAGGGTTGTGTTATCACAACAGAAGATTGGAACCCAGGAAGAAGCTCTGGAAATCGTGATGAGGCTGCATGAGACACCGATGTGGGATGTTAATCTGGGGGTTCAGTAGATTCATGCACAGTTGCAAAACCTTTGTCTCGAGATGCAAAGTCTGAAGCAAGAAAGAACAGCTCAGCCAGAAGCGCGCGAAAAAGTTTGGTGCCTAAAATTCAAGGGTCAGGGGCATGACAAGGATCACTGCCCAGTCTTTGTGAACTATGTTGTAGAAGGGGCACCAATGCCTCTACAACCGGAGGCTACAGTAGGGCCAAGTGTAGGGCCCACGCTATGGTGCACTATATGCCAGGTGGATGGGAAACATACAACCGACAATTGCCAACTACTACAGTAATTCGTACAAACACCACAACAATTCTGTTGCAATTTCTATCAATCAGTAGGTCACGATGAGCACAATTTCCTTAAATACAAATTAATGATGGAAAGGATACCTGCATACAGGGTACAGGCAGAAACACGGCCTGCAAACCAAGGCATTGGGGGAATGCGAGGTGAGTATCAACGGTGCGGGCGAGGCCAAGGTGGAGGAGGACCTGGTAGAGGCTGAGGATAGCTAATTTGTTACAATTGTGGAGGACCGAGACACTAAGTGAGGGATTGTTCGAATCCGACATGATTTTCATGCCACTATTGTACTTAGTTTGACCATGCAACTGAGGATTTCCCAATATTGTTGGCTAAGATTTGTAAAAAGGGGGTGCAACCTTTACAGCTAACACAAAACCTCTAGATGATGAGGGCTCAACCTCGCGAGAAAGACCCTAAGGTAAATATTATGCTGCAAAGCGGGACTACGACGGGGGAGGATAAAGGCAAGCAGCCTGCAAAAAGCGAATGGGTCTATAAAGCACTAGAAAAAGAGACTGAGTTTGATCTGAAGTGCACCAAAGAAAAATTTATGGAAGCAAATAAAATCTTTGCAGAGGCCTCTACCTTAGGAATTTAGGAGAAACCAGCCGAAGAAATGGACCCATCATTGATTACCACATTCTTGGAGACCTACATGAAACTACTCTATGATAGTAAGGTTGTGAAGGGCCTGTAGGAACTGATCAATCAGTGCACTGGTAAGGATGGCACTACTAATGAACTGTGCGTGGTCAGGAAGCTTGACAAGCAGAAGGCAAGGATCGGGCGGGAAATGAGACCGCGCAGACAGGGAAATACGAGATGGACCAAGTTATCCTGGATCTAGGGTCCAACATGAATGTTTTGCCAAAACAGACTTGGGAAAGAATGGGGAGACCTATGCTCCAGTGGTATCTGATCTGGTTAAGAATGGCGAATCAACATAAAATTATCCCAATGGGGAGGCTGTAAGGGGTAATAGTTGACATCGAGGGTGTGAGTGCACTGGCAGATTTTGAAGTAAAGAGATTGTGGATGATAACAATCCCTGCCATGCGCTCCTTGGAATCAATTGGGCCACTAACATGAATGGGGTAATCAACCTGAAGAAGCGAAAGATGATATTTGAAAATAAGTCGCTCCACGTAGTGGTGCCACTAGATCCCGCAGAGGGACCACACTATACAAAACTAGTCCGAGATTATGAAAGTGATGACGATCTGGACCAGATTTACAAGATAACGGTGTGAGACCAGGATTGGGTGAATCCAACAATGGACGGGCGTATTGCATGGGACCGTGAAAGCTCCTTCACATCAGATTCAAACAAAGAATTAGAGCACTAGTAACAAAGAGTCAAAAGAAGGCTTGGTTGTTTAAGGAATTGAAGTGGATAACCTAACTGGGCTAGTACACAAATAGATTTCTTTTATGAGATCGAAAGCCTAGGAAGATAAGAATAAAAAAGACCATAGGCCAGTACTAAACTACAAAAGATAGAGCAATGATTTGATAAGATGGCTTGCTGGAGCTAAGAGATGTTATCCAAGCAGATCCAGTTGGTCAGTAACCCCAATAAGTCAAAATGAGGGAAAAAAGATATAAAGATGCTTTTATGAAATTATCTACGTAATTCCAGTCTCTATTATCTACGTAATTCCAATCTCTATTATCTACGTAATTATACCAACCACCGTAAATGGGAAACGTCTTATTAGGCTGGTAAAAAAGAAACAAAAAAAGCTAAATAAGAAGTTTGCAGCACCAACCCGCTCGGGGCTCCATCGCTAGTGCTATTTGCTGTGTACCCATTGTCATTCCTATCCCTTCCTACTCTAGCGGTTTCATCCCATTCTTTTTTGAATCCAATCCCGAGCTATTGAAAGAGCCTATCGAACTTAGCCATCAAACAGAAAGGTAGAGTTAGGAGCGGGAGCCTATTCTTCTAAATGTTTCAATTCATTAGGGCAATTCCCCTATTCTGATTATTATTTGCAAATAAGCTATGCACAAGCTATCACTACATAGATTCACTATTATAGAACTATACAGATATGCACTGCAAATCTACTCCTTATACCTCCTACACCCACGCACCTACTATTCCATCCTCCTACCATGAGGTCCATCCCATTGCTTAAGTAGTAATAATAATAGGGAGGGGCTAGCATTCGTTTGGACTAGACCCATAATGAAATAAGAATAGGGCCTCACTCCTATGACTATTAGATAGACCCCGCATTCACCCCACGAAGAAACCCACCAGTAAAACAAATATATTCTCTCTGGTAGCATAGTTTCACCCCGGTAAGCCCGCCAGTAAACCCGGCTGACCAAAACTTCAATCTATGCCCCTCTTCGGGGAGTCCGGCCAAGTCCGTAAGGTCATATCTCAGAGCCTTACTTTATCTAAGTGTTATAGTTGGCTGTGACTCGTAACATTACTTTATAGGGCCACCTATGAGACTCTTACTTATGATGCAGACATATCACTGATATGCATGCCACATGTATGCCTAGCATAGACTCTTCCCTCCCTGGAATACCATTACTAATAGTGGGTAGTAGTGGGACTACCTAGGATAGGGTGGTCCCATGGGCCTACCACTAGTGGTGCCTACCAAACTATGCCTACCACGGGTAAGCTTGATTCACCTTTCAAGATCACTATACTGGGTTGACTTTTCATAACCTTACCTTCGCTCAGGGAGGACCAACACCTTACCAAGCAGAGCTAACTCAGGTCATACCTCTTCCTTGACCTGATCTAGCTCTTTGAGGGGCCAAGGAAATAAGGAGAAAGGGCCAAGACTTAACACCGCGACCAACCAAATAAGGCGCAGGACCAACCAAATAAGGCGACCTTACCTTACACAGTTAGAAGGAAGGGGTTGACCTTGCTTGACTTGATGGGACCAACTCTTCGAGCTCTGGTAATACCCAGCCAGCCATTCATTCTAAATACTCTAAAGGAAAGAAGAGTCTCGCCCCCTCGTGACTAAAACGGATACGCTCAGGGCCAAAACTGCTAAGGGCATTCCATCCGGCTCCAGCATCTGGATAATATGAAATGCGACGTGGCCAAAACAATCAATGCATGGGAAAGAATATCCCGAAAAGATTGAAAATGGATTGAAATACCAACTATATACTTACTGCCTTATAGTAATACCTTATACTAGGTATATAAGTGTATAATAGCAGTGATATAACCTTAGCCTAATGGTAATAGACATACTATATACGACTATGACTAGGATATCACCACCGTCCTATTAGCAGCAGCAGCTCGCACCACTGGTTATCCAGTATGGCTTTGCCCTTGAACCCTCCCTTTGATGCCTTAGGCTCTACCATCCGACTTGGATATGCCGTATACACTAGATAGGTATAGGTATACTGTCCTTAGACCTATCATTTATATCCCCATATGGTTATACGTCTATTTAGTTCTTCCCAGATAGGTCAAGTGTATTACAGGACCGGTTTGAACCAATCGATTCCTCAGTTGCGGTTGACCTGGTTCCAGCACCTAGCACCATTAGCAGCAGAGAAAGCATCTAAGCCGTCAGTAGCAGAGGAACTGAAACGATTATGTTTCATAGTTATAGGCAATAGAGCGCTTGACCTTCGCATGGATCCAGGCCCATAGCTCATTGTTCCTATCGACCCAGCGACAGATCGAGTTGGAGATTGAGTGAAATTACCAGTTCAAGGCCCAGATTCATGCAGATCAATTGACTACCCAATTAAGGCCACCTTTTCTTACTTGGTGGGCAACGCCACCTGGACTATGAATTTGAGCTGCCGAGGGATTGAACAATCAAAAAGGGAAAGGAAGAAAGCCTTATCTCAGGTATCTCTTTCACTAGGAATTGAGAAAGCATCACTCATCTTCGATTTGCAGATGACTCAGCATGGTCGGGCAAAACCTGAAACACATTACTTCAAAGAAGCCCTGAACGGATTCTTATCGGATTCTGGCCTGCATATTGACCTATAGAAATCAACGATTGACTTATAGAATACTTCTATTTCCACTCAGATCGGGGCGTATCTAGGTTTCGAGATGGATACTGGGTCTATAAAATCTCTGGGAATTCAAATGACAGGTCAATCTTATAGGAAAAGGGACTAGTATGATCTCCCATCCAGAAAAGTAGTACATAGATAATACTTCTATCGCGGGTGAGGTAGCAGTGGATTGAATGGGGAGTCTAGTCATTTTCTGCCGGCTGGGAAGGTAAACCATAAAGACTCAGTGCGTTGAAGCATCCCGGAAAACTCACTTCTTTCCTCGGTCTTATGATGCTCCTTCCCACCATCCCCATATCATACTATGCCCCATATCATACTATGGTTGAAATATATCCCATTCATGATTTGCTCTGCCTTGCCCGCCAATGCCAATCTTTTTTCACCGGCTGGAGAAAATGAATCAACGGATAGATATGAATCCGAATCAGACGGATTACAATCAAAGGGCATTTGCACTCGTTATATTTTCACTTATTTCCCCCCCACAGGAACCCTAGCAATCCAGATATTGCTAAGTTTTAGCCATCTCTAGACATCTCTGGAGTTACATCCCACCAAGGGTTGCTGGAGACTTGCCAACCTAGGCAAGGGGGTGTGCTGGCTTTACTTTAGACCTACCAATCTGGGGGCCTACTTCTGTAGTTTACCTTTTACGAACTGCAGGCAGATAGATACCACTTTTCTTATGAACGATTACTCCAAAGCGATTGCGAAGACCCAAGCTGGCTTAGCCAAAGAACAAACATGATCTTTTGATTTTCATACGATGCATGCCACAACAGACATATTGCTGGTGGGGACCAGAACCCTATTGCATGGAGGTGGGTCAATTCCCACGTCGCTGGGATTATCACTTAACCTACGTATTTATATTACAGGAGAGGAGACAAGGGAAGGGGATCATGACATCCTGTTTTGACTAGGCGATTTATCCTTCCTGTTTCGACTAGGTTCAGTACAGACTTAAGCTACTTCACGACATCCTGCCTTTACTAGGGAAGGGGATATATTCAGACTGTTCCGACTAGGAAAGGAGATATAAACATCCTTAAGCTACTTCACGCCATCCCCCAGACTGTTTGACAAGGTCAAACCTACAAGTCAGATAGTTGTCAGTTGGACCTACTGAAAGACCCATTACTACAGCCCACTTTGACTAAAGGAAGACTGTTTCACGTACGGTCAGACTCAGCATAAAGTTACACACACAGCATTAGCACTTAGTATTAGATATGTTATTACTTCATCTATTTATTGAGCCTCAGTTGTGTTTATAGAGTTGGTCAATAAGCCAGCCACATTCGGACTTATTATTACTTATGTTAGAACCTTTACTCAGTCTTTTATCCATCCAATACGATTATTGCTTCAGAGTTTGTCCATATTCGTGTCGTGCTTACAGAGCTTTGTTAGTTTTTTATATTTGTGCTTCTAGAGTTTGTAGCTACATTGCCACTTCTTATTACTTATGTTATTACTTCAACAATTACTTTATCCAGCCAATACGATTCTTGGTTTAGAGTTTGTCCATCAACCAGCTACCCACACACTGAGAGATAGAGAGATAGAGATACACTTACAGATAGACAGATAGATAGATAGACGGCTTCTTGTGCACTTACTCACTTATTCTTATTTATTCTATATAGAACTTATCTCTTACCCGGGCTTCGCCCAGGGACACACACCACACATTACTTATGTTATTATTTATCTTATTACTTCATACAGCCAACACCAAGCAGACACCCCCACAAATGCATGTTTGGTTGTGGGAAAGGGTTGTTTGCCTATTTGTGTGCAGATCTGAAGTAGAGATTGGAGATCAAGCTATTTGGATCAAGATTGCTCAACTTGGGTCAACATCAACCACCGGTATCTTGTCAGTTTTTTCCCTTCCTTTTGTGTTTCATATAGTCATATCTTAGCCTAGGTCAATATATGCCTACCCTCACTTTCTCTGATTCGTGGGTGGGCATCGATCTATTGAAAGGAATGTAACTGGAACCACCCATCGCTCATCTGATCCAATCTATTCTCCCCAAGCACAAGAAACAGTCATTATATATGTCATTATGCAATTTCAATTGACTTATTGGGTGGGGCAATTGCCTCAATATCCAAAAACCTCCGCCACGGTCAAATTGACCATCTCGTAGGTGCCCCCACAGGGTGAGGTCGAACGCTCGACTAATAAGGCCACCATCACCTCGACTGTTAAGGAGAAGGGAAAGATGTTCAAGACTCACCAAAGGACAAGTAGTTGAAAAGGTTGGAACATGCATTCTTAAAAGGTCAATAGGTCAAGCCAAGTAATTTTCAGGGTACTCAAGTTGTATGGGGGCCTACTAGGTCTAGTTATTAAGGTTGGGTAACTTATCAGGTGGGTAGCAGGTCCTAAAAGGAAAGTCTCTAGATGAAGCCAGAAGCCCAGCCAAGAAGCGCCAGCAGAGAAGCCCTTCACCAGCCCCCAGCTTAAGCAGACCCAACCATATGAAATTCATAATGACATATTCTCGAATGACTAAATTACGTAAATAATGAATGACTGGAATCACTGTCGAAATGAACCAAGGTCCCGGAGGGGCTTGTGCTTCCTATGCAAGGAGAACACGACTAGTCTTTCTTTCTCCCATACAGATGGTTGGAGCCTTAAAGCGTAATGACATATATACATAGCCACACAGGTAAAATCGAGCTATCAAAAGAACCAAAATGAACCATAATGACATATATAATATATCTTTTGGCAGAGGTTTTCACATCTTTCTCTCCTATTCTTACCATTTGAGGAGGCGGAGGTTTTGTAATGACATATATAACTCATTCATGCATAAAGAACGGTTTTGATTTCATTTGAATGAGAAGGGAACGAACGACTTTTCCCTTTTGTCTATCCCTTTTTCGGTATCACCCTGGCAACGGGGAAACTACCATCACTCGGTAGGAAAATGAGAATACAAAATATTCATATGTATGTGACCATTATATTAGAGGCACCCTCCTGTTTCCACCTCCACTACGACAACGTGTCACAAACAATATTGGAAGTCATTGGTTGGGAAGAGAGTACAAAGCTCGCAAGCAACTTTGTGAAAAACGAGTGGGATACAATTTTGGAGAGGGGCAATGGTGTTTCTCAAGGTATTTGTATTCTTGGAGTCAAGGGAGATAGTTCAGGGGTTGAACTACATCACCGCCTTATCTTGGCATTGAAGCCTTTCAGTATTTCTGTGAAACATTTCTTTGTGTATAGGAGTTTGAGCGCCGCCTGTGTAGCCTTCTTAGTCAAAGGGGATCACCATAATGGCTCTATTTGGACTATCTAGGGTGTAACTGCGGAGGAGATCTACAGCCTCGCTTACGCGAGATGTCACAAAAAGTCTCTTCAACACGCTCAGTACATCGTCTCTTCTGAGAACCCCAGTATTGAAACCATTCTGGGATCCTATCGATTCAAGAAGGGGCAGAGCGTAGAACGCGAGTTGGAATGGTGTGAGATGCACGAAAGCGAGAAGGCGGATATGGGAGGGAAGTGGGGAAAAGAAAGGCATCCTCATATAGAGAAAGAAAAGGCTATCAGTAAAGCTGATTCCGGTTAGGCCAATACGGTGTATGAAAGGGGAACCTTCTCTACACCCATGGCTGGGAGACCAAGAAATCCCCGCAGATGTATAGCCCCGCTTCAGTGAGGCCGAACTGTGATAACAAAAGGGGGTTGATATTAGATGGTAAAAGCGCTTTCTAGCGTTCTCCCCAGTTCGAATCCGGGCGCCCCCCTTCCAGCCAACCGCGTCCATTCCCACAATCCTATTCTCAATTCTAAGCTTCGATGATGCGCTTCTTAAACTAGATTGATACTCAAAAGCCTGCTTCGACAAAGTCTTTCACTCGCTAATTCGGCCGCCATCGCTCGGACTAACAGGAGAGGAACTGGAGAAGAATATTTAGTATACAAAGAGATATCTCATTTATATGTCATTATGCTAAGGTTAAGGTGTGAAGCAGCTTTCCCTCCGGGCAAGGACCGTATTCATAAATACTCGAAGAGCTCCTTATGCCTGCTTGAGTGACTAACCCTAAAAGATGACTACATTATTAATTTCACCCCAACCCTGGGCATACTCTGCCCCGTCTACCAGGCAGATGGCTTTATTGCATACTGGAAAAAGGAAAGAGGTCCATTAGGTTATTCCATTAGGTTATTCTATTAGGTTATTCCATAGAAACAAAGGTCCATTAGGTTATTCATAGAAACAAAGGTAAAGAGGGGGGCCTCTCGAAGAGAGAAAGAAAAAGCTAGCATAATTATGGTCTTTCCCTACTTGTTCCTTTTTTAGGGGCGAAGTCCTCACTATTTTCGATGGTGAGAGGCCTTTCAGAAATCTTGTGTTGCTCTGGTGAAAATTTCAAATAGTATGGTTCTTCAAAATCAGAATCTGTTTGTTTCCGAGTTATAAGGGCAAAGGGCTCTATCCAATGCCGAGGACCCCATTCTTCCTTAATAGGCGGCTAGGGGGGTGGAAGATATTTTTTTGCCAAATGAAGTAGACACGCAGTTAGCATTTTTTGTCTCATTAACTTCTTTGGTTTTGTTGGGAATTAAGGCTTTTGGCAGTAAAAGGCAAAGATAATCACTAACTTGTGACTATAGATCTCGATGACACTCTTTTGATGTTTCTCTAGATCTTCCGGGTCCGTAATTGGCGTAATCAATGCTTGATGCGTCTCAAATAGAGTACAGATTTTGTGTGATATTCAGGGTAATGGAGTAAATAGAGTGATATGACCTTCCGCATAAAGTTTGATCAATATGCCCAAAAACAGAAAAGAAGTGCCCCCCTTCTCGTGAATATAGATGGTAAGGCTCAATTCGAGATCAGCTACAAAGGAATTCAGCTTTTCTAGGATATCCCTGCTGATGAGTTTGACCCCGCAAACGCCCACAAATATGTTATCACGGTAGGGACGTTAATGGACGTAAAGGGGGAAGCTGACTTAAAAACGTATCACCTTCATGTCTAGCTCATGCAGGTAGATGTTCATCAGTACTGGAGAGAGAGGGCATCCTTGGGGAAGGCCTTTGTCTGCTCCATCATAATGAATCCCTTTCTTGTCCATTATGGGAGTGGTGAGAAAGAAAGAGATGAGATGAAGCAGCTTAGGATCATCAACAACATTCCCGAGATATTCTAACAATCAAGCGTGAGGAATGACATCAAAGCAACTAACGACATCTGTGTTAATGCAATAGTGAATGTCTTTCCAACCCAATACGGCCCAATAACACGTCCTGGTCCCTCTGGCCTTTCTAAACCAGTGGGAACAGTCAAGAAAGATGGTTTCATAAAGTTGGCTTAAGACTGCTCCTAATGCATCCATTACCAGGACGTCCTTGGGGTTAGGAATGGTAATAGGCCTAAACTGTCCTGGTCTTCCTGATTTGGGGATGAATACTCGGTACAACGGGAGGAACCTGAATGATTCCTCATGAAGAGAGTCTAGGATTTTGAGATACTCCGCCTCGTCAAGAGCATACATGTCTCGATTCGGGATGACATCCTTCCCATTGTGCTCCTGATACAACTCCATTATTTTTTCAAGAACGAAAGAGGAAAGATGTACAAATCTTCCATACCCAACCGATTGAGGGAAGGAAGAACCGGAGCGACGAAAGACCAAATAGAAGCTAGAGCAAGAAGAGACTACGAATGGTGAAGGAGAGAGAAATACCATGAGGAACTATTGCATTATATATGCGCATAGGGACTTCTGGGATTGAACCAGAGATCATTAGCATTGCTAAGGATCAAGCCAATATAGTCCCTCGACGGTCTAGAAAGGGTTTATGATGCTCACTGAGCAAGTGTGGGTGGGAAATTGACAAGAAAGAAAAGAAACGACCAGACGAACACTTGTTTGACCTATCAGGTTATTCGATCCATTCAGGTTATTCGATCCATAATCAATTGCCATACCATGTTATGGTCAGGTTGTTTAGGTGCTTTTGTCTCAGGTTTTGAAGTAGAGGTATGTTAGTGACTCGACCCATAGGGGAGAGGAAAGATGCTATTTCAAACAAATAAGGGGGAGGTTATGCCAGGCCATCAGATAGAGGTGTAATTCTTCTTCCAAATGTTACGTGTGAGAGACTTGTCAATTGGCGGTGTAATTTCTTCTTCCAATTCGTTCCATTCAGATGACTCTGCAGTAGCGAAATTCCTACATTGTCTTACATATCGTAACAATTGGTTGGTAAAACACACAAAGGCGGGAACCCATACCTACCCAGTGTTCCCCCGCCACCCACCACCTTTCATTGTGTTTTACTAACTAGTTGGTCATATTTCAAAATTGGTTCCGAGATATGGGAGGGGCCTAACAGACCAAAGAGGGTCGGTCAAGCCCATCGCTTCACCCCAGCAAGTTTCCTATGATAGAAAGAAAAGTACCGGCCAAGTCAATTCACTCGAGCCGATCTGTAGCAGCCATCAGACGGAGGGGCAAGGATTTTGAGGCCTCACAGGAAGATCCAGGTCTGTCAGGGTATGTTAGTACGCTCGACTAATAAGGAGAGGAGAGGAGAAGGTTTTCTCGAAAGCCTGTCCCAGAGCGCTGGAGCTCATCCTATGAGCTAAAGCGTACCTTTAGGGGGCTGAAGCATTCGGCCCTCAAGGTTCAGGTTCCCAGCTAGAAAATCCAGTTTCTTGATCGAAATTGGAAATCAAAGAAATTCTAAGAACTTCAATGAAATCCATTTAAATCCAAGAACTTCGATGAGATCCACTCGTACCCTCGCATCCTGCGTCCCTACTTCTTTGACTCAATTCATCGTTCCCGATGTCCTCATTCCTCAGGTACCAGTTCGAAGGTATCCCCCTACCGTGGCGATACTATGAAGCGTTCCGAGCGATACTCAGTGGTTTTATTCTGTGTACTGTTTGTGCCCGGGGGCTACTGAAGAGGGAAGAGGGCATGGGTTTCGATGAGTCACTTATATGGGGATATGGGTGATGGCTCCTTTGCAAGTGAGGTGATGCTACCCTTTCCTTCATAGGTCACTTTTCGTTCAACCAATTTATGGCCGCTGGGATGGAGTGCTAATGTGAGTGGAAGACGGGCCGACTTCCCATATTGGGCCGAAGGTGGTTCTCGCACCCCACCAGGTGTGTCTAATGCACCCAACCATTTTCTCCTGCATGCACTCGGAGTCAGAGTCTACGTGAGGGCCCATCTCATGTTCGCAGGACTATGTCTTTGCTCTCCCACCCATGAAGCATGGCATTGGAATGCCATTTAGGTTTCGGGGTTTCTTTCCCTTCCCAACAATTGGCGAAGCGCCATTCAGATTTCCTTATATGCTCACTTATGTCGCCGGGATGAACCCAGACCTTTTTCGATGTCGAAGGGATTGATTCTTCGATGCATCGTTCCCAAGAAGAGAATGAGAGAGATTGAGGGCAGATATTATATATGTCATTATGGCATGACTCGGATAGCCGAAATGACACCAGGAAAATACTGCTATGGGCATATGTCATTATGCATGGAAATGGCTCACATTCCAATAGGGAAATTCCTTCTTCCATTAGCGTAATTCATTCACTCTATTATATATGAAACACAGTTTTCTAGATGAATCACTTGGCTTGGCCTTCAATGAGTGGGAAAAGGGAGGAACTTGAGTTGCTCGACCCCCGGGAGAGGGAAGGAGGGAGATGCCTACTATTATATATGTCATTTCGTCATTTTGACCAGTGATTCTAGTCATTCTTTATATACGTAATTACATTATTCATTGGTGACTTCGAGACCAGAGATAATGAAATTCATTATATGAAATTTCAATCAAGTTTCGGAAAAGCGCCTGAACTCTAAGAAAGAATTGAGAGAAGCGCTCCCTCGGCGAGGCAACACTTTGTTAGAGCTAATTCCCTCCTAATTGAGACCTAATTGAGAGCTAGGGTGTCGGCTCTATCTCAAACAGATATAGAGATAAACATGTGCTTCAGCTACACTACGAAGCTTTCTCTTTCCTTGCACTAGGAAGCCCAAGCCCCTCCAGGACCTTGCCCTCCTAACTACTTGACACAGCCAAGCCTTGCACTCGCTTCCTCCGTCTTCTAGACCGCTGCATTCACTCGCTTTTTTCTTTCTCACTACTTGGGCTCTCGCTTGCTTACGTTGCTCCCCCTCCTCCGTAAGTAGCTTGGTTATTTGACTCATTCCCTCCTCTCCTTATCAGTCGAGTCACTAACGTACCTAATTGATAGCTCAGCTTCTCAGAGATCGAAGTCAGTAAGGGTGAGCCTACCGAACTCTCAACCCTTGGGATTTATCGCTCATATGGGTGAGCCTGCCAAACTCTCGACTAAAAGGCTGCCCCCCCAAATTCACTTATAAGGAGAGGGGGGGCCCAATATAAGGCAGCCATCGGGAGCGCTCAAACCTCCGCCTCCTAAAATGGCAAGAATAGGAGAGAAAGATGTGAAAACCTCCGCCATCTTATTGGTTAATAATAAAATATATAAAGAATGACCAATTGGTCAATAATAACATATAGAAAGAAGGAACAACGAGATCAGTCTACGCAGGGTAGCCCGCTTAGACGATTTATTAGGTCTACGCAGGGTTCCGTTCCCCAACCCAGCTTGGGCATGTAAAGTATCCGTAAAACGAACACAAATGGCCTTTCAGAAAGTCATAGAGAAAGAGATGTGCTTCGGAAGATTTCTCTTTCATTTCATTGTCTGAAATGACATATATAATTGGGATCTCAAGTCATCAGAGTTATATGGGTAATACAATAAATCTACAGATTATACTGCCCCCAGACTAGGGGTGAGTTTTAGAAATGCGAGTCGCTGCTGGTAGGTCCAACCCTAAGCTTATTTTTCTTCCCCTGCCAATGATAGGGCAATTATTATGTTTAGTTGCTGAAATTGTATATTTCAGACTCAAATGTCTGCTAATCGCACACCCATGAGGCGCCCCTCGATGTGTAACAAGAAACCATTGAACCTATTCATTATAGCACCAATGCGCACATACATCTCCCCACAGGGATTGATAGAGAAGATTCAGAGTTTCTACTAGGGGCTTGAAAGCATCCTAGTTTCGGAATCAAAGGATCCGAAGGTCAGTATCCTAGATTTCCCGGCCTTATTGACATACATCATAGGTCTAAAAAACCAGGTATACACCTTTTAGGATCTAAATACATTGCTCCTAAAAGAGTTCAGGCCTTTGGTCGTGGGAGGGAAGCTGCACTTTA
Organism: Pinus taeda; assembly: GCA_000404065.3. NCBI lineage: Eukaryota > Viridiplantae > Streptophyta > Pinopsida > Pinales > Pinaceae > Pinus > Pinus taeda. The sequence goes on along the minus strand of APFE031180513.1, from coordinate 191,739 downwards.
TGAAAGTCAAGGGCTAGGGAAAGGTTTGCTCAATGTTTCTCGACCCGGATGTATATCCTGACATAGATATCTGCATATGGGGGATGTCACCCGAGGAGTACGAAGCTCGGCGATATGCCACATGCAAAAAGGTGGGATTTCACCTGGAAAAAATGATCATAAGCCGGGCATTGAGGCGAAAAGAACCCCCTTTTCCCTCAGCAGCGGCTATTGAAGAACCCTGATGTTCTGCAGGATTCTTGGAAGCTTCTGTAGTTCAAACACCAACTACACTAGAAGAGGAAGACCAGACCATTTATATAGGGGATGACCCGTTATCTGAACCGAACCCAATTAGTAGTCGGCTTAGTAGGCTTCGTGACTATGTTAAGGCGTTGGGGGCACCTTCCCCCTATTCCGTAGCAGAGATCGGACTGGAAAGGTTCTAGGTGCTCAAGTGGCTTGGGTACAACCTTACCCACACCTTTGGGGACGAACAACTCCTCTTATTAGGCTGGGTAAAAGGTGAAATCCCTGGATTCATACAACTCCTCGAAATGGCACTAAAGGTTTGCTTCATTCCTCCCCGACTAAACAACTGGGGAGGGGTCAATAATACTACAGAAGGCATCATGATTTTAGGCATAAGTAACTTCGCATACTCAGACCGGGCAGAAGAGGAGAGCGCGTGTCGGACCAACTTAATTAGGTTCTTGGATGGGGAGATTGGGCTGTATGAATGGGGGGCGTGAGGGGAAAACGCATTCTGAAATGAGATCAAGACGCCGGTCATCTTGGTACCAGCTCTCCCCAAGGTACCAGTAACCTTGCAATCAGAAGAGTTTGATTCCTGACTCCGTGTGGTGGAGTGGAAGGCCCCCCCCCTTATTCGATGTGATGCCCGTGGGCAGAATGGCCGCCATGATACTACTATACGCCGTAGAAAGTTGCGAGCAGATATCTGTGCCTATCGAGTTTAACAGGGAGTTCACCACTTTCCAACATATTTCGGACTTCAAAAAAAGGGAGCCGAGTGTGTAAGCGCGGATTGCAGGTGACAGGGACAAGAATGGCGGGGAAGTTACAAGTACCTGACGACATATCCAGGATGAATGTAGACCCATCGGATACGGATAATCATTTATTATGAAGTGGTAGAACCAGTGGCCTATCACTGACAGGAGGTGAAGCGCACCCACCCATGGACTGCCTGCTATTGCGAAAACAAGGTGTCGTAAGGCCGTCAGACCTTATGGTCGAGCAACTGTTGGCTACCCTGCGTAGACTGAGTATAACCCTAAGAATTTGGCCATTTTCTCTTGGCGGAGGTTTTTCAATATTCCCCTACTATTATAGCATTTTCAGGAGGTGGAGGTTGGACCCTTTGCTCTGTCTCTTCGAGCCAGAGAATGGGTCCTTGACCTCGTAACCTCCGGCCGAGTCCCTACGGGCCTGTAATCAGGGAAGGTAATGATATTCTGGAAAACTTTCCAGAATATAAGCATAGGGAAGCTAAAGACGCTATATACAACAGTGATATGCTCTGGCGGTGTATTTTTATGGAAGCATTTGAAGAAGCTGAGCGCGCTTGGGCAGCTGAAAAGGCATTGGAGAGAAAGAGAGGGAAGATAACGAAGCGGTGGAGGAGGGGCCACTCTCTATTTCAGCTCCCTCTTCTACTGAGGTATAGTAAATATAGTACGTTACCAAAGTAGCTCAGGATGACACTGCAAGCTTTCGTTTGGGCATAATATAGTCTCCATGGTTGGAGAGTCTTACTGGCACTATACTTGTTTCCGTCTCTAATATAGTAGTATATCTCTGATCGAGGACTTTCTCTCGGTAGCTCCGATCACTTGTAAAAATAAATGACATGATCTAAAGTTCTTTTATTACTGTCCCAAACATGCGCATCTCCGTATATTACTTTCCCTCCATAGCTCCGATACTTATGCATGGGCACTCTCTAGCATTTGCAACGCCCACTTTGCTTTCTTAAATTCCCACTTCTTGGGTCGCTCAACCAAAGAAATAAAAAGCGATTGCTGAAGCGTAATGACATATATAATAGCTACAAGGTAGATCGAGCTATCAAAAGACCAGAGTGACCATAATGACATATATAATATATGCATTGATAAGAAAGCATAATGACATATTTAATAGCAACATTTTCTGGTGTAATTACTGCTACCGTGTCATGATTGGAAGGCATGCCAGAGGTTCAAGAGATTGATCTAATTTCTTGCAAAATGACATATATCAAGTCATTCATGCATAATGACAT